>JAHZNG010004800.1:0-13313 GCA_027744375.1 Orchesellides sinensis
CTTTCACTTTTTTGTGTAAAAAAGAGAAAGTGAAGTGGAAAAGTAATATGAGTTGATGTGACTACTCTGTATAAAGAAAACCTTTTCACCTTCACTTCCTCCTTCTGTTTTTTCAAGTGTTCGGGAATAAAAGGTACTACAGTGGAAAATTTTCGTTTAAAAATGCCACTTACTTACTTATATAGTATGTGTGGTCTTAATTTCTTTTCTTGAAGGGTTCTCTATATAGAAAATCCATACTTACCACTAGGGAATACATATCAGACAGCTTTGATTTTATTTCATTATATAATGGAAACAGTAAATCTTCATTTATCTAATAACATTTTCTTTCGGTGAAAGTTGAAGGCCTGCACTTCCGGCTGGAGAAGGTAGTTGCTAATTATAGGCTACATAGTTTGACCTTGCGTAAGAGGTAATAAAGCATCTAAAAGAGAATTACATTACAAATCCCAATAATATAAAGATGATAGTTGGAGGGAAGGAGAAATGTCTATGAAAATAAAAAAACCAGAAGAGTATTTTAGATTATAATGAATGACGCATATGAATTTGGTTTTACATTAACACATCCTTACTTCGTATTAAAATACATTTTGCCTAGTCCACAATGAAAATTAAAACTATCTTAAGTTTACCTAAAGATAAAATCTTATCTAAAGATACATTTTTGATGTAGATAACATATTCCACGCTACCTCATCACTCACCCCCAACTGTATTTAGTTAATTAGTCATTTACAGAACAGAGGATATGAATGAACAGAGCTCGTTCATTCATAATCTACAAAGCATCAACATAGCAGACCTGAATGTGTAGCTATGTATGTAAACGTAATGTCCTGAGTCCTGATGTGATACATACTTGCTTTGTGCAGGACGTCTTATTTACGTGCATTTTCGCTGCATAAGTGCATTTATCCAAATATTGGTTTGATGTGTTGTTATATTGGTAATTTGTGTATTGTTTTTGTGAATGATTTTTATTCCAAGTTTCAATGTGGGTTGAAGACACATTTTATGTGCTTTGGGTTTATAAGATATGTTAAGAAGTTTTTGGCACGTTTGGTTGAGGTTGAATACGTGATGGTTTTTGTTATAACGAGCATTAAATTGAAACTGGAGGAGGTTTTATAATAATGCCAATTATTCCAAGTCACGTAGTGATTTAATTTGCATAGGAAAAGGGGTATTAGTTTCCATCTGAAATAGGATCTGGTTTAAGGATATAATGTAAAGAGAGATTAAGCAACTCACGTTGAGAGTGAATTTACTCTCTGAATTAAATGGAAGTGGAGGAAATACGTGATTTTTTAAAACAGTTTTGTGGAAATGTTAATGGTTTTCAATTACTGGTTAACTAATTGTTCTGTTTTGTTTGGATTGTTTTAGGAAGACATACCCCCAATCGACTTGAAGACCCCTTGTGAGATGCTATGGTCACATGTGAGGACATTGGATTAGCTCGAACAAGTTGATATTTACGTGGGGGTCCTTAGGTGCGGATGTTTCTTAAAGCAACTCCTCCTCACTCCGTGTTCAACTGACTCAACCCTACCTGTAATATCGTCTACCTGCGTATAGTTTATAGTTGGAGACGTGTAATTGCTCCAGTCACCAGTACTTGTCTAGTTTTTTCCTTGAGAGGTATCCCCACATAGAAAGCAGCCAAGATGTCAGGAAACCAAGGGATGGAGCAGTTGATTCCCATTGTCAACAAGCTCCAAGATGCCTTCACATCACTTGGAGTTCATATGAGCCTCGGTAACAGAAAAATTAGTTTGGAGTGTATTGGAGGATTTCTCAAATAAGTATGAGTATAATATAAAAATTTGGTGTTATTCTTGGAATTTAGATCTGCCCCAGATCGCTGTGGTGGGTGGTCAATCTGCTGGAAAATCCTCTGTATTAGAAAACTTTGTAGGAAAGTAAGTTGGTTAATTAGAAAGGATTAAGTTTTTGCATTATAACGTGGTTTATGGCAAAACTGCATACTTTTATGTAATTATAGGGATTTCCTCCCAAGAGGATCCGGTATTGTAACAAGAAGACCCTTAATTCTCCAGTTAATTACAAATGTTGCCGAATGGGGCGAATTCCTTCACTGTAAAGGGAAGAAATTTACAGATTTTGAGGATATCCGGAGAGAGATTGAAGCGGAGACGGATCGGGTGACGGGTGGTAACAAAGGGATATCAAATCTCCCCATCAATCTCCGTGTGTACTCCCCTCATGTACTAAATATCACGTTAATAGATTTACCTGGTGAGTCTGCACTCTAATCATTGGGATTTCGCTTGTTAAGACGAAAAGACTCTGCAGTAAGTGTAGATTTAATTTTTAATTCGAATACATGTATTTGAAGCTGTAGATGTGTTATTACAAGTTTCTTGTTTTTTATAGAATGATTCAGCAGCTTCAATCAGATTTCGAACGAACTATTGAAGGTTCTGGCTCAGCTTTAATCAATACAAATGAATTATCCGGCGGTGCAAAGATCAACCGACTCTTCCATGAACGGTTTCCTTTTGAGTTAGTCAAGATGGAATTTGACGAAAAAGAGTTAAGACGGGAGATTGCGTTTGCCATTAGGAACATTCATGGTATTCGTGTGGGTCTTTTCACTCCAGACATGGCCTTTGAAGCAATTGTCAAGAAGCAGATTTCTCGGCTCAAGGAACCTTGTTTAAAATGTGTTGACTTGGTAGTACAAGAACTGCTAAATGTTGTTCGAACCTGTTCAGAGAAGGTAGATTATAGATTTTTTAATAGCGAAAGGACGGATATAATTTATTACACATTTCCATAAGACTCAGTTTTCTTGAATTTATTTTTCTAAATTATTGCCCAATTTTTTAGATGAATCGCTATCCAAGATTAAGGGAAGAGACAGAAAGGATAATTGGCACATTTGTCAGGGAAAAGGAGCAAATTTGTAAGGATCAGCTTCAAATGCTTATCGACTGTGAATTGGCCTATATGAATACTAACCACGAGGATTTCATTGGATTCGCTAAGTAAGCCCTAATGAAAAATCCGCCACAATTTACACAAGAAAATAAACTTTAATGCTTTTCTTGCTGTTTGTGTAAATGTTTCCCTATATATGCTATACGGTCAGTTAAATTAGAAAAAAAGATCATGAATGACCACGTTTCTCTTCTTCCCTGTTTTACACAAAATGCACAAGTTGTGGGTTTTTCTAATTATTTTTTAATGTGAATTACTGGACATGCATCATCACTTCCATCTTCATGATGTTGTTTTTCATCCATCTCAAGTCTTGTGTTGTTTTCATGAACTATCAAAGAAAACAAGAATCTTCAACAATTTTTCCATGAATTTTAGGGTTCTAAGCAGTCCAAATACTGGAGGGGAGCGAAATAGGTTCGGGAAAAAACAGTATATTTGTATTCTTCTGCTATCAATCTATAACAAATTCTGAGATTTTATCACCAAATGGAAAAATAGATTTTTATTATTTGATTTATTATTTTTCATTTCCTAATTTTTCCAAATTGCTTTTGTAACGCGTGATTTTCAATTTTTGTTGAGTTTTTAGTAAGTTTTTATCGACTACTGTACAGTTTTAACTATTTAATCTAGATTGTTCATAACTATGTATTAATTGATTACTGACATTTAATTTAATAGATTTCTTAATGTTTCGTGCTAAAATGTACTTATTTAAAGATGATGAAGTGACTTCAAAAGGAATTTTGCTTTTGTTTTTGTGCTGATTTTGGAAAGCCGATTACTTTTATATTTCGTAGTGCGTTGAAACAGATTGTCACAACACAAAAAACATTCTTCTAGCTCACAGTTCACACTCATTCAATTCAATTCACACTCATTCTCACAGTTCACAGTACTTCAGTCTATATTACATTGAATTCATTCTCGTCATCATCGTCGTCAAACTGCTTTGAATTTTTGTTTTATAAAAACTCAACTGAGAAACGTGGAAAGCGTAATCCGAGCTTGTTTTCTTAATTTTTGTTACTAATTTGGATAGAAAATCCATAATGGATAATACTAGTTTATAGTCAGTAATAATGTAGTGGTGAATACCAAATGTTAAATATTCGTTTCTGTTTTTAAAGTTTTTTGTATTGTTTTATGCTTTGGAGTGGCTCTTTAGTTTTGAAGAAAAAATGTTCAACTTTGAAGTGGAGTAATGGGTTTCCTTTTTGTTTGCTTAAAACAGTGCACAGCAGTCGTCTGAAAATAAGTCAAAATCGGGCCGTCAATTGGGCAATCAAGTGATTCGAAAGGGGTACATGTGTATACACAATCTTGGAATCATGAAGGGTGGCTCGCGAGACTACTGGTTTGTGCTCACCTCGGAGAGCTTGTCATGGTTCAAGGATGAGGAGGAACGGGACAAAAAGTATATGCTTCCACTGGACGGTTTGAAATTGCGGGATATGGAGAGTGGATTCATGTCTAGACGCCATACTTTTGCGTTGTTCAATCCTGAAGGCCGAAACGTGTACAAGGTTAGGGTTAACGAATTATACAGTTTTTGGTAAACTCGAAAGCACTTTTAGCTAAAAATTTGTAATGACCTCCAACAGGACTTCAAGCAGTTGGAGTTGTCCTGTGAGACTCAAGACGACGTCGATTCCTGGAAGGCATCATTCCTTAGGGCTGGAGTTTATCCAGAAAAGCAGTCAGAGGTCGCATCAAATGGTGAGGAGTCATCGATGTCAGAATCTACGTCATCGTTAGATCCTCAGGTAAATAGCAAGTAGAAATTTTTAACCAGTTTACGGTCCTTAAAAGGACGTATGGCATAGCTAATCGTTTTTTCTTTGCTTTTTAATGCGTGATCTAGCTGGAACGTCAAGTGGAAACTATTCGTAACTTGGTCGACTCCTACATGAGAATTGTGACGAAGACAACACGAGATTTGGTGCCGAAGTCAATTATGTTCATAATTATAAATAGTACTAAGGATTTTATTAATGGGGAGCTGCTTGCTCATCTATATGCCTCAGGAGATCAGGTACATTGCGGGCTTGTACTGGACACTGGTTTGTAGCATCTGTCGTAATAGCGTATTGCCACTAATAACTTGCACTTATGTGTGTAGCAATCAATGATGGAAGAAAGTCCAGAAGAGGCGATGAAACGTGAGGAGACACTGAGAATGTACCATGCATGCAAGGAAGCACTTAGAATTATTGGTGATGTGACATTGGCAACAGTTTCAACACCAATGCCTCCCCCCGTTCGAGGTGGAGTAGACTTTGGCAGTTCCAATTTTCTATCGAATGAACCTCCACGGTAAGGCATTGTTGTTGCTCCTTTATGTTTATGAAATTCATATAAAAAATTTAAAATCATTAACCTGGGTATTAATAATAATTAACGAAAAATATTGAGCTATTTGCTACAGCCACGCTGCTTCCAACTCGAAAAATGCTATAACAGACATGCAACCAATTGCGTAATTGTTTGTAACGGTTGCTGTATAGTTCGTTCTCGTTCGTTGGGGCCTTTATGTTCGTAAGGTATATGTTCGCAATGACTGCTCCACTGATAAAGTATTGAGATTGCGAATATGTGATAATGTAATTGATGTATTGTCAATGTGAATTTGTCTTCATTCCAATTCAGTTGGTTAGCTATGTATGGGTTGTGCTCTTTCATAATCTTTCTTAATCTATGTATGGTTTCTTTTCAAAATTAGTGTCGATTTGCTTTTATCGCTTTTGTAATTTCAGTTTGCTAGCTAAGTTTTAGCATACTTTTAGTACTTGCGTTGTGGGTGTGGCTAAAAAATTGTCATTACGTTTGGGGAATCGATTCTTTTACGTCAGTCAGTGCTGTTTTATTGAATTTAAAGTTTGATTTTATGGGTATTATTTGTATTCATATTTTTTTCTTAATTGGTACTTTTTTGTTTTCTCCATTTTCCTTGGGATGTTTTAACTTTGATATGATATTTTGATTTGATTTCCTTTTGATATGGCTTATTTGTTACATAATACTTTTAACAAATGAATTCAGGTGAATGCAGGACGGGGATTATTTGAGAGTTCTTGAAGATGCAGGAATTTTGACTTGAAACAGTAAGAAGTGTTGATAAAAGAAGCACTGATATTGATATTTTTGCAGTGTGACATTTTGTACACGCAACGGGGAAAATGAATGGCAAAGTGGCATGAATTAACTTTTTTATTAATCAACAAGGGGCTGTTTGTAACCGCAACATACAAAGCTAATATAGGGGAAGCAAACTTGGAAGCTACAAGTACATTGTAGAGTAATTGTTTTCATATAAAGTGGCTTACAATTTTTAAAAAAAAGTCTTTTTTGTGTAGCTTTGATGTTTATACGAACCAAAGGTAGAAGTAGCAGATGCTTTAATATGATTTTCTTTTGTTTTTGATTTTAAAAACCAGAAGGGAAAGAGAAAAGAATAAAAATGTAGTTTTGAACAAAACAATTAGGGACAGGAACTATAATTTTGATCAAAGGAACCAGATGATGAATCTCTCAAACAATTCCTCGTCCTCCGCAACACCTTTGTCTGTGATGGGGCATAATGGGTCTGCGAGTTCTGTGTCTTCTTCGGAGTTGGAACAGCGTGGCTTACAACGTTTGGATAACTCATTTCGAACTATTTTTCAACCTGGAAGGGCCAGCCCACCTAGTCCCGGAGGTCCAAGACGAGCGGCGGGACCTATCCCACCAGCTCCTGGAGGTGGACGGGTTCCACCCCCTGTTCCAAATCCAGGCGGAAGACCAGCCCCACAAATACCTAATAGACCTGGTGGTGGCGGCCCTCCACCACAGCCACCTAAGGGTGGACTACCTGCACCTCTCATTCCTTCGTAAGTGCTTGCTTCTTTCTTTTTATATTACACATTACTTACAATTGTCATTTAAAGTTACATCAGGAGTCAGAGAAGATTAGGCCTATATCAAAGTATTTTTAATACGAGAGAATCAAATATGTAGAGTTGCTAGCTAATTATTACAATAATCATAATCCAATATCTTTTAAATATATTAACGATAATCTGATGTATAAAAATTGTAAGTGAAAAGTATGATTCAATTAAGCTTGTTTTTTCTCGTCTGTGTAAAAATCACAGTTCCTTTTCTAAGTTTTTCTTCTTTATGCAATATGGGATGAAGATTGAATGGGTTAACATGATATTTAAGACAAGTAAATATGATATATGTGTTTGAATATTTGTGGGGGACGTAGCGTTTGATTGAAGTGAGATTGGCTTTAAAATACAAGGGGGGCTCAGTATGTTGTGTTTTGGTAATAACTTCTTTTGCAAGTCTATGGTGATATGAAAGTCAAAACTTTGTAATACAGTGCAAGCTCTTCTCCTACTCCGCTTTTTCACTTTCTCTTTACATATATACTTCTTTTGTCTCTGACTACTTGAACTACACTATCGTGTGTATTGACATCTTTCCATGCTCGCTTAATGTCCCTTTTAACTATTGCTTTGTACACTCTCACATCTATGTAATCGTATCTTAATTTTCGGTCAAAACGTTATGGTTTTTTAAGGAACGCATATTAAGGAAACCTGTTAGAGGGGGTGTAGGTTCATGACTCCAATTGCATTGATTACGCTTGGTAATTAAATAGGGATTTAGGTTGAATAAAAAATAATTAAGAAGTTATATATCAAGAAGAAAAGTTGATAGGCAATCTAGGTTTTAACTTGAATGTTCTATGTGGGTGGGAGTAAAATAGGAAATTTAAAATGCTTATGGGAAAAGAGAAAGAATTGTTTTACAAAATCAGATTTCAAGTAGACTTTTGTTTTTCTCTTTGTTTTTAACTGCAGACGGGGGGCAGTAAATGCCGCTACCAATGCTGTGGGGTCACTCCCCCCTCACTTGCAGAAGCAAGCGGTCACAGCCGCAGTGAATATGGCGGGGCAACTCCCCCCAGATGTACAGAAAAAAATGGCATCCGCAGCAGTCAACCACTTCTTTAGTAGGAAGTAAAAAGTATCACAGGACTCATCTTTGGCTGGCAATTTAGGATTTATCATTGAATAATTAATTAAAAGCGAGACATGTTGTTGGTCATGTGATGACAAGATATAAAATAATATTAGTTCTAAAGTTTATGAAAAATTGAAGAAATTATAGTGCAAACTCAATATGCCTACAAACAATGATTGATGTGGCGGAGGTGGGACAAAAGAATTACGTAGTAGTATTGCATTTCACAAAGGAAAGCAGTAGGACTTTTTTTAAACGTGTAAACCTCTATGTACCGTACCTGCACTGTGATGATGATAAGTATAGAGGAGAAAGCAAGGGAAAAGAAAATTTGTATGGGGCCGTGTATGTATATTAAATTAAAGTACATGACAGTTCTTTTGCTTTCTTGGATATTTTCCTGACAAACCGAACCTCAAATAAAAATAAATTACTCTAAAAATGTATTTAATAGGAAAGTAGTATTAGTATTGGACTACAATTTAAAAAAATCCATTTCTTCAAAATTTGTCATTCCTCACTTCCCCAAGTCAAACTTATATTTTCTTGTTGAGAGGGAATCTTTGTAAACTTGTAAAAAATATTATTAAAAAACTAAGAAATACTCTACACATAGAAGAGAAAACCGTAGTGCATTGTAAAAAAGTATGCATATCAATGGCTTCATCGAAACAACATATTAAAGATGTGTAAATATAAAGCTTACTACGTAAATGAATGTTACTTTACAAAAGGCAGGCGAGTAGTAATAATAAAAATATTAAAGATAAGCTGTACAAAATTATTGATTAGCGGTATTGAGAATTTATAATTGATTTTTTTCATTCGGTTTTTACATAATAATATATAGTGTACAAATATATTTATTACTGTTGTTTTTTGTATACTTTGTGTTATATGTTTACATGCAGACCGAAGAAGAAGTAAAAAAGTCAATAATGAAATTGTTGTTTCGAGAGAAGACTCCATCATCAACTTCATCTCTTATAATATCCTTCCATCTCTTCTGCTATACAACCGCTGCTATACTACTACTCTTTCACTATTGTGTTTTCCTTTTTCTACTGCATCTTATTCAGCAATACCAGCAGCCTAGCTGTCATCCTGTCTTACGGCGATGGCTACAACCACAAGGCAAAAGAAAGAAACACATTCTACAACCTGTATTTCCGGGCATTCCTTATTAGTTGACTTCATACGTAAATAATACTAGGAAGTTTATAATCATTTTGTTATTGTCATTTCCATACTTTGTTATAACATAGAACATTCCAAGTATAAGTGTTATTCATAACTTTTTTGAGTTTGTGCAAAGTGAAAGCAGACAGATGAAAGCCCTCATGGATGTTATATGTCTATCCAGTCATATATTATGTATATCATTTAAAATACCACCAAAAATCAACTCAACCAACCTAATTAATGTTCCGTAGTAGTAAAAATCGTCGCATAATAGAAAAACTATACGATTCATCGAAGTAAAACTTACGTTGTTGATGTCAATCTTAAAAATGACTTCTCCAAAGGTTCTGTGCAATAATGCAAAGTATAATGTGTAACATAATACAATGCATATAAAACGGACTACAGATTGTGTGTACCAGAGAAAAATATAAGTATAATTAGTCATGATTAGAAATGCAAATTAATAAAAACTTGCACTTAACACTTTTAAAGAGTAAGGCTTATATTTTACTTGACGAAATTATGTAAAGGATATTATACAGGATTAGAGAAGCAAAAGTAGTAGATTTTGAATAAAACTGACAGAAAATTATAAAATTGGACTGCAATACATCTTTGCACTAAGTCGTTACTGAGAAAATATTTCATGAATGAATGATTGAACTCAGATTATTATAGAGTATCTAAAATTGAGCGGTTGAGCGATTGACTTGAAAAGCAAGCCCCATGTTCTCCAGGTTAGCAAAATACATCGGTGTAGGTTATTGATCTTTGTTAGTAAATCCGAAAATTGCCGTTAAAAGCAAACTCTGCATGCAAATCAGCCGACATATAGAGGTGTAATTTTTATGGCAATTTTTCGCGATCTTCTTAAGAAAGGTAATGCCCTGAGTTAACTAACCATTTACATAAGCTTTAGAAAATACGGTGAACATGAGGATACTAGTAGTACGCGTTGAAATTATGGAAATATTAACAGATATACAGACACTAATCAACAGTTATATTCATACATAAGAGAAAGAGAGAAGTCATTTCGACAATTATAGTTTTGATGCTTTCTAAAACTGTGTATGGTACTATAAAATACATCCACACTCCTATTAAATATGTAATTGTTATACAAGGCACTCATACTTCATGTATGTGCCTAGGGCAGTATCCTAAGACCACACCATTGTTTATATATATTGTCAGTGTATTATCTTTGTTGTCACAATGAAACACTGAATTAAGTATTTTGTTTTCTTAGTCCGACTATATAGCGTTATGTACAAGGGTTTAGAGTATAATATAGGATTCCTAATGAATAATCTACCTTACATCATTCCTCAAACTTGTTTTTATGAATAATCCTCTAGTTTTGATCAAGTGATACACAAAATTACGTTGCATCTTCATTTTTAAGAGGTCAATTTAGTCAGGACTCAGGACAGGTATAATAGGTAGTATGTTAATTAATTGTTATATTCAATAATTTTAACAAAGTTCAAGCTTGAGTTAACTATGACTAAAGTAATTCTAGTAATACACCGTAATAACGTAAATAGATGCGTAAAAATATATGATGATATGATGAGCATTGAAAAAATGGAAGATATGAAAAGATAAATTACCAATAAAGAGAGAATACTGATCATGATAACATGATAATATTATTGTCTCTAGTCTTTTTTTATCACCAATAAATAAAGCAAACTGGAACTGCTCTGGAAGGATTGACACTTTGCAATGTTTGTGTGTATTATACATATATGCTTTCTCTCTTGTGCTTTCTTTTCAAAATTGTTTATGTGGTAGTACACGTTAGATTAGTATTTGCTTGCTTTCGTTCTATAAATATGCTTTATGTGATCCTGCAAAATTGTCTTTGTTCAAATCGTAGGTTTTTAAATCCTTTAGTGTTAGTTTTGGCATGTCTTGTGTAAATTGTGAAAGCATGCAAAATGAAAGAAATATGTCAAAGTTTAAAAATATTAGTAAGCTTATGTGTTTTGGTTTTGTGCTTTGTGTATTAGGTTGAACGTTGGTAGGTAGGTATATATATGTATGTATTATGATTTTATAGACGCTATAATTTTAACTTACGTTCGATTTTGCATGAATTAGTTTGTTTATTGTTATGTGTCTTTTTTGTTTTTATAGGAGAAATGCAGTAGCACCCCCTCGCATTCCGGACAGGCCTCAGATACCTTCGAGACCTCAATAAATCCTTAAAATATGTTATTAAATGCTACTACATGTATTATGTATTATAACTAGAATAAATATAGCTAAATGGACACCATCAGGAACTAAACTATATTAGGAATGTACGTGCATCATCAAAAGTCGAGGCTAAGGACATTTTATGTCTCGTTCATCAGAGGCAAGAACACCCTTTCTTGAAACTGTACCCTTATTATAAACTGTTTAAATACTATGCAAAGTAAAAAAGCAATGCGTTTTTAGCCAATATCGTTGTGACCTCCGGAATTTATGCCATCGTTTCATAACATGTTTCTCTTCGCCACTGACCTAATTGTAGCCTTCCTTGCTTTCGTCTCGTGTATTGTACTCCTCGACATTTTAAACAAACAAAATCCGTAACAGAAATATTTTTCTCGTTTCATGTTTCTGATTTAATTTACTGTAATCATTGTGATCATGCTCCTTTTACTGATTTTTTATTGGAGTACTATGCTGCTCTGCTTGCTGCTATACTGGAATGTGATCCAAACTGAAAAATCCAAATGAGTACATAATAGGTAAACATATTGTGAGCACAGACCAAATAGTTCATTTTTATAGACAATTTTGTTTTATGGTATTAGCATAAAATATGATAAGTAAATGTGTATAATGTGAAGGTGTTGACATGTTACTGTACCTGGTATTAACGGATTGGAAAGTAATGGGAAGTATGTCAGCTTATTATTCTGTTTGAATTTTTAATTCATGTTTAATTATTATTAATCCGTTGAGTCTGTTAGATTTATTGCTATCTACAGTGTGAAAAATACGTATCTATCTGTATGCAAGTAATTATAATTTGTATCTGTAATAATCTGTAAAAGATGACGATGTGTATTATATGTATTATTGTGTATAATAAGCAAACTGTATTGTTATATTTTTCTTTTGATAAATATAATCAATATCTAACGCTGGTCAGTGCACTTCAGAAACAATTAAAATTTAAGTTATATACAGGCATATTATGATAAAAGTAAATTCATAGGTGATGATAGTAATTATTGTAAGAGCATTTAGTATTGCTAATTAAATCACATAAATACCATTATCTGCAATACAATCCCTCCTCAACTATAACAGCTCTTTGCATGTGTTTCGTTCAGCAGAAATGTCAATCCCAAATTAATCAGACAAAATTAAAATTATGGAGGGGTCAAGATCAAAACAAGAATAAAATGACGGAGATAAAATTTTTCTCCTGGAGTACCTGTCTGTGTAGATTTATCTCATTTTTTGACTGCTTCTACTTTCGGTTATGTCCCATCTCTTTTCATGGCAAAGGAAATTGAAAAATAAAGTTATAATAAAATACATTTGACATCCTCAAGAGTCAACCTACCTACTTAACTTTTGCTGCTCTTCAGGGCTCATCGGGATACTTTCTCCATGGCTATGATTCACATATTGGCATGCAGCTCTCAGGTAAACCTCAAACGCTTTTACAAGTCGGTATGTAGGATTTTTCATGGTGTTTTTAGTTAAGTGTTATTGTTGATTATTTGTAGACGTAGGCTATTGCATTTTTAGCTGTAAGTAATAGGGTAAGTTTAACTTAGGTAGTTAATTAATTGATTACATTTAACTAGTAGTCGTTTTAGCATAATCATTCATTCATAGTTCATAATCATTCGGCTTGACCCGTACGTACTACATACCACAACGACAGCGAATCTTGTGTAATTGAAAAATTTTCTGTGCTACTATAGCTGTGCTGTGCTATAAAATCTACAAAAAAGCATATGTGATAATCTAAAGCAAAACTGATTGGATTCCCTTCCCTGATTTCCTTTGTCATGAAAAGAGATGGGACATAACCGAAAGTAGAAGCAGTCAAAAAATGAGATAAATCTACACAGACAGGTACTCCAGGAGAAAAATTTTATCTCCGTCATTTTATTCTTGTTTTG
>JAHZNG010004802.1:0-14809 GCA_027744375.1 Orchesellides sinensis
TCGCTTTCGCTGCTTAATAATGAGGAAACAAGAACTCCGTGTAACTAAAAGAGATGACAAGAAATGAAGCCTGAAAGGTACATTCATAGAGAAAGTTAGGGGCGAAAGTAAGTATGCAGGAAAAGGTCTATGTTGTGGTGATGTTCCCGTGAATATTAAAGCGTGGCAGTAGCGGCAGTAATCTAATTGCTTTCTATTAGTTCATAAGCTTGTTTGTACAACTTGTATTTTCGCTAACTAAAAGCTGATGCAAAAAGGATGTATAAAACACGGTATAACTACCCGTATAAACGCTAAATACTTTTTATATGTATCTAGTTTATGCATATATATATATATATTTCTACACTGCTTCAAATAAGGGAGGCTTAGAATTTCAGACAAATTCAAATTTACATCCATTTGATCCTCATAAAACATGCTTCGATGAGCACAAAACTTCCAAGAACTAACTTGGTAAAAGTATCATCACTTGTGTATTATAATACATAAATTTTTCGTTGTGATAATCATTATACCATCCTTCCAATCCCACACTCCCTCTTCCCTAGTTGAGCCGAACATTTTTTTTCAGTTGTGGAGTATCATCCTCATTTAATTTAAATATATGTACATACACTGCAGTTGTGCTGTTGTATGCATGACAGTGGCGAAATGGTAACGAGCTTTATTTCCTCAGAAGCGTATATCAGGGTTCATTTGTGTATGCATATGCATAAGCGTCCTAATGATCAAATTAATGCATTATGATATAATATGAAAAGCAATTCTAATATTTCTAATTCCAACCCATCGAGTTTCACACAGTCATTAATAAATAAAATGCACACGCCTGAGACGTCCTTATTAAGTTAAGCGTCTGAGCTTGTCATGAGGCAGTCGTCCAAATGAGTGACTACATTGCACTCAGGCATGCAAATACACAAAATTGTATCAAATTTGTCAAAGAATCCGTGAAACAAGGAGCAGTATATACGAAATGGAGATTTTGTATTTTTTTAAATCTGTCCTCCAAAGAGCAGCAGGAAAAATTGTAATCGTATCAATTCAATGCAACGTCTAACTTAAAAATGCTTGACAATTGGTTTACAAGTAAAAGTCATGAATAATTTTTATCAAGCTAAGGAGCGTATTAGATTTCTGGCACAATATTTCTGTTTTAACACAAAATGTATTGCATGCTACATTTATGGTCTACTGACATTTGAAAAACTCCAACTTATTAGCATTGTGGAAGGTATGTTTTATATGTATCTAGCATTAAACAGAAATATTACTTTTGTGAAAGCAGGACAAGTGCTAACTAGTGTTTCTGACTCAACCTCAACTCAAAGAATGGTTCGTCGACAGCGACAGCTCTTCCTCACTCATTCCTGTGTCTTTTTGTGTATTCAATAGTTCTCCTCTTGTCTTCCACTGTCCCAGTTCAGTACTTACATATTCCCTTGCCAATCTAACGACAGTATGAGTTTACAGCCAACAAGCTTCTCACAGATCCTACCTAGCACCAGACCAGATCACTCTTGTGTGCTTCAGTAACAAAGAGAGAAATAACATTAGGAAAAAGCAAAGTCTCTAGATGCATGATGCATGGGGAAAAGCATGAATGTGTAAGCATCACCACCTTATTCTTCCGCTCCGTTGTTCATGTCGTCAGAGTCAACACATGAATTCATTCCTGTCGTTGTGTGCATTTTCAGGCGTTGATGCCAAACTGAATGAAAATATTTTATGGCCGATATACATATGTATGCATTTAACAGTGTTTTCAATATTGCGAGCAGCATAACACAATAAAAAACGAGTTTTCTCTGTTGTGTATCTTATTATTACTCCAAACAACGACATCAACTTTTAAGCTGGATGAATAGACTTAACGAATGGATGCTGGAATTGGAATATAATATATTCCGTTGTGTACACTGTATGGGAACAGGATGCGAATGGTCCCTTTTCTGGTTTAATGACAGTACACAGTTGTACTCTCCTTTTCTCTTCTCTGTGTATGTATATGTGTACAAAACACGTTTGAAGACAACACAAATAATACAAGGAATATAATGGGAGAGCACAATGGGCCAACCTCATCCATACAAATCATAAGAGGGAATTGGGTTGTTTGCCGTGTGGCATATGATATTAAAGCCCTATGGGTCCCTAGGCCATGCCAACTACCACTACTCTTTATATAACGTAAAATAAACGGCAAAAATTGTATATAAGATATATAAATATACAGCATCATACATATTAGGTTGTTAGTGTACAAGAGGAATTGTGAACCCTATGGCAAAAGACTTGTCTGGCTTGTCTTGTCAGTAAAATCATGTGCTCTCTCCCTTTTCATACAAAAACCGTGCCCCTTGGTATAATATTATAATACGGATATGTGTATAATCTACAAAATATCATCTCCGTCACCCGGGTTGCTTGCTTGTCCTGCATACATCGCATCGTTCCTTTTAAATTAAGTTTTGCTCTCCATCTTTCCCTGTTTCTCCTATTGTAAACGCTTCATACGAACATGTACATACATAGATTCAAGGCTGTTAACAGGACAGAATGCAGAAGTGTCGTAACCTAATAATATGCAAATTTGGCTCATTACATGACACAGCTAAAAATGCTGTTGCGTGTGTATTGCATGGCCAAAGCAACAAAGCTATGATAATGATTTGGGATGATGCCCATTTTCCATGGAACACGCTGCTAGAACGAAAACAGAGAAGGGTAAGTAGCAATAACAAAATGTATCGTAAATCTTGTAATTGTAACCGACCTCTAAGCTATATCAGTTTCAAATTATAGTTGTAAAGTTCTACAATTTAACTGCCTTCAAACATTATGTATGTCTGAGAAAGAATACAATTTTACTTACATAAGTCAGACTACACAGACACGTTAGTTTCAAGCATCACTGCTTCGTTTGAGGACCTTCAGGTTAAATTTTTCGCATTGTGGATACATATATATTTACATCTTGTCACCCAATATTTTAAAAAGCAGTTTTTGCACGATGACTAATATAGGCACTAAAAGAAAGCTTTAATTTCTATCTGGGAATCTTAAACTAACTGATCTATTCATACTGGGAAAAAGCAAATTACCTTATCAATGAATCTCAGGCTAGAACTACAGGGCATTAACTTTATTACACTAATTAAAAACTAAAAGAAATTATGTATCTGCTAGCTGACAGAAGCGAGTTATATGTGTTAGGTGCCCAAAGCCTTTCTCAGTATGTAAGACTTTGTTCTGGTTTTTTCTAGTCAGTTTAACCCAACCTAATTAAATAATTAAGATAAGTAAGTAAATTTGTATGTATTCTTTTCAACAACATAAACAAATAGGTATATATTATCAGAAAGCATAATCCTTCTCCACCGTACGAATGCGTTTTGTATCAAATAGGTTGATAAGATGCGATGCAGTATTGTATTACGAGTCAGCAAAAGGAACGAATGAAACTAGCTACCACAACAAACATCCTATCGCGGTTTGCAACTGGCGGATTATTATGATTATTGAACAAACGGACCATGAACTCCTCTAAATCCTTCCTTTTCTCAACAACCCTCACTGCTCCTGTCATTTAATGCAATATGTATATATGTTTGTTGTACATAATAGGATCTCAAAACAAAATTGCGAGCAAAACCAAAGAACACTGAGTTTGTTATAAATACTTAAGTATCAGTGGAGAAAGAAAGAGATTATTTTATTGGGGCTACGTTGTTACTTACACTGGGATGCGTCAGCAAACCAAATGGCTTCGCGAGTCGTTTACACTTTATTCAGTAAAAGTAGATTACATTAAGCATGTGTTTATCATGCATTAGTTACTTTCTTTCTCAGAACTCAATTATAGAATAAAGGGAAAACAGGTATTTGCTCAATGCCTTCCTATGTGCTCATTTAATATTGTTGTCCGAAAGAGTCCTACATGTATATATGTCCAATGCAAACATATAGTATACACATAGCTATATCTTTCTCAACTTCGGCGTTATTTAGTGGTCCAAGTGTTTGATGCGATTAGAGTCCACACGCTCTGTTAAGTCCTCTTCAAACTTAACTCAACCCTGCCGAGTTCCAAGCTTTTGTTTGTTCACAGTTCCCACTACTGTTGTACAAATAGTATCCAGCTAAAATAACAACGGTAAGGAAAGTAAGAAAACTAATACTAACTGCTAATATTGTTTGTGGCTTGTATTCTCATTAATTCCAGGGCTTTGTTTAGCCCGGTCGGTTTAACACCATATTTTTTCAGCAGTACACACTTTGCTACAGATATCTAGTATATCTACAAATAGTTCCTTATGTCCACAGTCCACAATTGCATTTATTCGTATGCGCCTAATTCTACTACGTTTTTTTCAATTATTAAGTAGCAATGCTGCTTTGCGCTCTTTCTTGTTCCATGTGTCTGTCCGTCTTTTAAAAAGTTCTAAGACGGGTTTCACATACGTCAATGTAAGTAAATTAATGCTGCGCAAATGAATACATGTTTTCAAATGATAAATGATGAAATTGTGGCTTTGCTTTGGCATTTCGTTTTGGGAGAAAAGCAAAAAATTAATTCGTTAGTATTTTTCAACTATTTTGGTTTGAGACAATAAATCAATTATTATTATTGTAAGTAATAGGATTTGCCACTTAAATCATTGGTGACATTTACATTGCATTACTCGCCCAGGTGCTATTAGCCCTATTTTTCTTTAGTTTCTGACACAACTTTCAATTATCGGATTTTCATTTGTTTAAAAAAGCCACCATGGATTATACTATTAAAGAATTATTATGTTAATTTGTAAGATATAACGAAAGAATCAAGATACATATAAATGTGCATGTACAACTACTTAGCATTTTTGCTGCATAATAATAAGTATTTATATAACTTGTAACTTACTACGCCACAAATGTTAAATCTTGTGAAAACAAGCAATAGCTTACATTTTGATAGTTTTCCTCTCTACACCACGCTCCGTTAAGAGAAACGCTAAACAATCGAAAGATGAATAGAGAGAATGAGAGAACGTGAACGGTACATAGAATCATTGTAAATGTAATGCAATGTGCTCAAGAGATTCATCTAATGAAAGGGAAAGCAAAGAGGAATGACATCAGTTCCTACAAAACACAACAAACTAATTTCAAAACAGAGTGATAGTAGTTACACTCTAGTGGTGGTTGTCCACACACACACTGACTATAACACAGCAGTTGTGTTGTGTGATGATGATCGTGATGTCAGTCTGCTACCACCGTACCACACCACTTTCTCCGCTGGTGAAAGGCAAGTTTTTGTGTTGTTATTTTGTGCTCATTGTGATTCACTGGGAATTCGCCACCATGCCATCACACCACACATTACTGCTTTCTCTTGCAACTTAACTGTCTTTAGAACACTAGACCATGAAGAAACAATGGATGTATATATACATAGGTATTTGTATTTATGGTGTGTATTTATCCATTTAAGCACACCTTACGTTTAGTTAGCTACAAAAACTATATAATTTATTTGAGTAAATCTGCTTGTAAGCGTGGTTCGGTGGCCACATCTCTTATCTATGCTATAATAATGAGTGAAATAGGGCCTGTGTTATAATTGCGTTCCAGGTGATGCAGCTTTGCATGAAACATACTTAATACAAAGGTTTATTTCAGAAACACGCATAGTTATTGATCAGTCTGTTTTGGAAATGTGTTCATGTGTTTACGAATTGTTAATGCGTCTCTAAACAAATGAGTTGAGACTTAGGATAGGAAATGATTACGCGAAATTAGTCTAATTGTAATTACATAGTACACAGCCAGGCAGAGTTGACATAGTGTTTGATAACCTAAATGACGATTGAATCCATTGGTGCACGAGATGGGTTGTTGTTTGTTTTGTCAATTTGTAGATCATCATGTGCATATATATAACCAAGAGGGCTGCTGAATATTTTATTAGGAATAGTATAATATTAGCATTAACTTCAGAAGAATGATTTCATGCTTATGGCAGATGAAATGATTACTTCATTGTTTTCAGGGTAAAATATATAAATTTACAACCTATATGCGCATCGTACGTGTGGCGAAGTTTTTTGTACATAAGTGAAAGTTTTGCAATACATTAGCAATTTGTTTTCGCAAATAGTTTTCACTTACGCTTTGGAATTTAACTTGCCCAGTCTTTCAGACGAAATTAGACTAGAATAACCGTATTTTGGGTTGAAGTTAGCTAGAAAAGCTTTGGAAAATTACATTAAAAAACGGACCATATTAGTATAACCACGGAGTTATGTATGACTAGCGACAAACCGTCAATTTATTAGGGTGGTGATGGTTAAAACATACAAGGTATTATTTCTAGGTAAACATCGCCCCTACTATAAGTGGAGGCGTCCTAATAAACCTGGTGAAGTGCTAGTGCTACATCTTGAAGGTGAAGTTTTGAGAGGCAATAACTAGGAATTCTGTTTCAGAGCACTTGATAGGCTGCTATTTCAACAGTGGCTGACATGCCAAGCCCTTGTGTCCTCCTTTTAATACAGTCAACCAGTGCAAACGATAAACCTTATTCGGTGCTATAAATTTATGTATGCACATATTGCAAACGCATACAGTTTCACCACCATCAACCGTATTATTTTTGTGTACTGTTGAATTAATATCATTTAAGAAAAGAGAATGAAGCAGAGTCACAATCACGTTATTATAGCATTGTCTAGAATAAATTCGTTTTGGCATAGATATATAATCCTTATGCACACTCAAGTTTACCTTTTCGTATTGCGTTCTATCCATATGTTATATACAAAATTATACAAGACAAGAGCGTAGATACACACTGTAGGTATTTCCTTCTTTAGGCTGCTCCAGGCTTCCATGTGTAATGCAAATGTATTCTTGGAGAGAACGAATAGAGGAAAGCCCTTAAGCTTTGAGTAAACTTAAAACTTCATTGTTGACCAAGGTACTTTGCTCACTCATATGGAATGATTCACCCTTTTCCCTTGTAATTTTCCCTCCTTGTCTTTCGTCGTACTTACTGATGCATGCTTGCCCGTGTAGTTGAGCTATATTAAAATGAGCAAATAAATGCCATTATACCGTCGTAAGATACATTCCCTCTTGCTGTGAGTGAGCAGTGAAGGATCTTTCTTTTCATGAGTGGCCCTATTTTAGCAACTCAGGTTTATATCCCATATTATGCTCGTCTTTCTTTCTACATAAGCTTTTATAAATATGCCTGTCTGTCTCTTAAAGAGATCGTGCTCCTTTGCAACCTTTTGTTATTTGAAATGAACTTTATATTAAGCGAAGCAGCATCAGGAAATCTACCTATATACTCCTTTAAGAACAATTTATGCACACAAGTTGCAGAGTTGTATGAGTCCACATACATATAATATACATGTAGAATACCTAGCCTATATATAAGTGCAGTTGTAATGGATTGAATATTGTTTGCGTCGGCTTTCTTCCTTTTCCTTCCACGTCCTTAGCGTCCTCCATCAACGAAATTTATTTATGCTTTTACAAAGAAATGTAAGCAAAGGGGATAAAAACACAAGACTAAATCAAGCCAAGAAACGGATTTTCAATATAAGTATACAGTATAAATGACCAACTAAATAAATAAGTCACCGCAGTACAAATGTACGTATATGGATTGCATAGAGTATGAAAGTTTTTTGTGATTTGATTACATGTCTCTGTAAACGTGATTTGCTTTACACGAATGAGGTATATCCAATTCTTGAAAAAAGTAGAAAGAAAACAGAACATTGTTAAAATAAGGAAATAGGATGGGCAGCCTTTTTGAGTAAACAAAAGACAAGACGAGGAATGGTAAATTCATGCCTGCCCAAACTTTCCTCTGACTGTTCATGCATGAAACACGTTCCGCGAAATTTCTACTTGCTTGTTTATATTTGTACTACAGAGTGTTTTCTGAGGCGGATTCCAATGTGGCTACATCATGCCATGATGGGATTCTACATCAGCTTACGACTTTCTTGTCGTTGTTGGAGAATAACCCTAAAAAACCTGTATACTTTCTCGTTGCTCTATAACCATAACCCTTTATATCAAAGCACCCTGGCTGTATTCATTGAAAATGAAAGTACTACATATTTTGACGTTTGCATAATAGTTGAGGCTTACTCAAACCCACGCGTACGCCTAGCTTCACTATTATGATCATTTTATAAGAAAATGGTTTTTAGCTGACAATTTAATTTTGTTTCAGTTCTTCCTCATTTATTTTAAATGTTATTCTTCTTGTCCCATTACTGCCGCAAGCTTGGCGTTTGAGTGTGATCCATTTTATCAGGAAGAAAAGGGAAATCCTAAATGATAACACGTCATAATGAGAAGAAAAGTGGGGAACGTGGAGGAAATAGAGACGGGGAGAGAAAATTCATGAAGGAGAGAAAGAGAAGATTTCAACAAAATTAAGCTTATCATAACCTGCGTGAACAGATTTTCTTCGGCTTATTTCGGAAAGAAGGACAGAAAGAGAAATGATGCACGACACACGACGTCAACAAGACAGCCATCTTCTTTGCTTTTTGTATGCTGCTGATGCTTTTACTTACTGTTTCGGTATCTTTCATATATTATAAGCATGTATGTATGTATGTATCTCTCTTTTTCATGATTCTTTTACTTAAAAAGAAACGACGACACAACCGACGATGATGGCATATCTCATCGAGGCAGCGTATTATGTAGTTAAATTTAAATCTTTCAGTCAGGAGGAGATGAATAAAACAGTTAAACAAAGCTAAAGGAAAGGTATATTCTCTGCCAGTTGATGCAATAAAGGGGAAAGATGAAATTACGTGGTTTGTTTTGTGTGTTTATGCAAACTAAACATAATAATAATAACAATATATGAGAAATAACACAATAAATGTGGGAACAAGAGTTGTATATTGTGACTTTAAGGATGTTGATGGTAAGGAAAATGTACGCATTTAATCATGCTTTTTTTGTATATTGACTAAGTGGGCAAGTTGGTTTAAAATTCAAGCGAAAACTGCAATATTGCATTACATGACTTAGTCCACAACCTTGTGATTGCGAACACCCTTCCTACGCCTTGCCTTTTACCGATGCCACCACAAGATTCCATAACAAAGGATGAAAAGCAGAACAAGTTGAGAACTTTACAACATTACGCTGTAGGTCTACATGTGTATGCATGTATCACAATTTACAATAGAGACGTGTTAAAAAAAACTTTGGGAACGCCACCATCCACTGTATATATTCATATGATATGAAAAAGAAGTTCGTTATGCTATTCACCAAAATTCTTTCACCATCCAACCAGTCCGAGCATTATTCTATTTTATATGCATAGACAGAAGTTGCTCGCATACAAAGAGTAGATATAGCTATAGTAAGTAGCAAAAGTACTAAAAACTTTGTCATCCATCTTTGTACTCTTCCTTCCTTTCACTCGTGTCCACAGGGAAGACGAAGAAGAGGCTCAAGAAACATTATTACATTATATATTACCTCACGTCAGAGCCTAACAAGCTAACTCGTGGTCTCTCCTGGCCTAACGCTTTGCTTTCCCCTTCCTTTCACCACCATCAACAACACACACACACACTGGCCTGGCAGAAAAAAAAAGAATATATTATTATGCATGCTATGTGTGTCAGTATATTTTCCTCGAAAGTGAATTCTGTGAAGAGCAGAAAAAAGATGTATAAGTACATCAGCAACACCACACATACGTCAACGGTATTCCAAATAATACAAAGGCCTAGCATAATAAAATAATAGAAAAGAAAGAAAAAGCCAAGCAGCATCACAACATCCATATAGTCCGTAGTAACTTACTGGCCGTGTGTTGTTTGCATTAGCATACAAAAAAAGACGGTTGGGACACACAAGGGAAAGTTTCTCTTAACCCCAGCGTAGCCCTGCTGTTCCCTTACTGGCATTATAAAAATAATGCATGAAGGCACGACAGATAACATAAATCTATCTCAAAATTTTTATATCACACACACGTTCCCTACAAAAATATACGTATTTTCATATGCAACTTTTTTTTATCACGTTTGTTCGTATACTTGGAACAACAAATATTTTCTTGATATATAGCATGTAGTGTGGGAACGTAAAGAATTCTTAAAAGTTCATTTCGTTTATGCAATTTTCTGACAAAAAGCTATTTGCTCACTTATAACTTATAATGTCTGTTAAAAGTAAGAACATTACTATGTAGTTTACACAAGATACTTCATTGTTTATAATGAACAAGAAAAAGCGAATGGTGAATAGATATGAAATCAGTAACAAAATCTACGAATCGTTGTCAATATTTACTACTTATGCTTACACCAAAAGTACATACATATATGGCACCAAAAAGAAAATTGAAGAAAATAACTTTTTGATTCTCTAAGCGTACCTATGCACATTAGCCATATATGTGTATCGTAATGTAGGTTGAGTAATATAACAACGTGCAATATTTCCTTTTGGCTATGTGGTTTCACTTAACTATCCATATCTTATAGCTGCTACTACTATATCCATTACCGTGTTATACATAACACAAACTTACATAACATCCATGTATATAAATACAAAATAACTCTGCTTCCAAAAGCTTAGTTGGGGTTATATGTAGCTCTCTTAGAAATAGCGCTCGCTCCTCCTATCTCCTTATCGGAGAGAGAGAGTAAACAAGACTACAACATTTTCACCACAACCCAAAGAAACTCAGTAAAAATCTATACTGAGAGAATGTGATAATTGACAAAGCGATGTTTTTGATTTCCCAATCATACTGCCACAATTGTCAAGAACATAAATAGAAAGTAGAGCGAAAATAATACCAAGAAAAAGATACACCCTTAACTTGGTAGAAAGATAAACAAATTACATACTCCGCTATTTAATTTCACAGTCATATAACTGCATACAAAAGTAAGTTGTGTACCTACGTAGTATTTCTCCTTCAAGAAACTCCATCAAATGTTCTTATTAGCACTGTCATTTTCTTTAAAATATATAAAATTTACATAGATAAAAAAGGCATTCAGAAAATATGTGGAATTACAACAGGATTTTAGTTTCCCCATAGGTGAAAATAACGATAGTAAAAAAGACTACAGAATATAGATCCTTACATGTACTTTTGTGTAGTGAAAAAGATGTTTTTATTTTTTGTATTGCAATGATTCCAAACATACCACTTTTGTTACTATACTTTAGAGCAGTCTTTCCACTTTCTATTTCATAAGTTTTCGTGGTAGTAACTGAGCAGCATTTCAATGAAAGAAATAAGAAGCTACAGCTATAAATGCTGCTTTTTACTCTTCAGCCATTTTTCCCATTACCGTTTTTACTACTTCTGCATAAGCATGTTTTATTCTTGCTCATGGCATAGTTCACCGAAGAATTAATAATCCCGAGCTGCTTTTTTTTCTTGCCTGAGTTGATGCATACCATTGAAGTTTCATAAAGAACGCGTACTTTTACGCTTGCATAGATTATACATATGAAGTATTTCCATGCTTTTAAGGTACGTTTCCATCCTCTTTACTGCTCTGACAAAAGCTTTCCCTTTCCTTAATAAAAGATAAAAAAACGACGGGAGTGAGAGAGAGAGAGAGAAGAAAAAGGAGCCGCACCATAAACACACACAGAGGAGTAGCATAACAACAACAAAACATAACACATGTCATAATCTTCTCTCTTATTGTATTTTATATCATTTCATACACACATACGCATATACTTATTTTTGTTCCTTACTTTCTATCTAGTTTGTTTCGTTGATAATATAATGGCCTGAAGGAAGCCATAACTCTGACGATTTGACTAAACTCGGTGGAACCAAGGCATAGCAGCAAGGGCATACTAATATTGAGGCAGTAAAGGAAACAAAATAGAAAACAAAACGTAGGCGGTGGTGGCAGAAGAAAGTAACAATATTTTTTCTTGGGTATAAAAAAATACCCTCATCGTTTACAGTCGTTCACTATCTGGGATATTATGTGGATTCTGTTATACAACTTACCGGTATGACGCATCAATATTATGAAGACATTTAAGTATATGCAGAGTGAATATTATGAAATACATTTGAACCAAATGCCTACTCATTTATATAACGTATGACGTTAGCTTTATATCTACCGTAACGAAAACTATTATGCTAGTAAACTAATGCTGTTTGGTTTCTTTTTTCTGGTTTTAGTGAAAAAAGTAGTTTTTCAAGAAAGGAAATTAGACAAGTGGCATCTCTGGCACTTATTTGTAACATACGTGGGTACATAATATAAGTAATATGATATATTATAGGCCTTGGTGTTACTACATTTTTTATCTAACGGTTACATAGTGTTTGGCGTTATAAAATTCGTGTATTTAACTTTACCTCTAAAAACTCCTTTATTATGTGGTTATGGCTCATTCTTTTCCCTTTACTTTCTGTTGTAAAAGTAGGTAGTCCATAATAAAGTGGCGATGTATAGATTATATAACCAACATATTATTCCATCTAGGGCAGGCATAAAAGATACATTGGAAGCTTGGTACTTCGTTATCATTGATATGTTGGTTAAAAAAGTTTTTTTCTTGAGAAAAGAATCCATTACATAAGGCTCTAAAACGTTATTACTTCTCCTAGCCTTAGACTATGGTTTGGGCATATATGAAGGAAAACAAGATAAAACTAGTAGAATAATAGAGAAATTGTAGGTATAGGTGGGTATAATTGTGAAAGAAAGTAAAAAAGTAAGTAGAATAGGAAAGGAGAGAGCTGCGGAAATGGGAAAGGAAAAGGAAATGGGAAATGGTGAAAGTTAAATACCAACAGAAGAATGAAGAATAGGAAAAGATGAGAAAAATAAGAAAGCAGTAACGAGGAAAGAATAAAAAACAGTAGTAACTTCTTGAATGCCTGTGGGTATAAAGAATACATACATAGTAGTCCTCTCCAAGATTCCACTTTATTTCAAATTATGATTAATTTTTGTGTATTAAGCGATGGATTTTTAAACTTGGTATATGTACATAATGTCCTCTTTTCATGGCCAACTTTTTTCCTAATTGCAACACAGGAAACATGTTTGCCAAATTTATGTCAACTAAAAATGAAATTAGTGTCCTATCTGGGACAGGTTTTGCCTATTCATGTTTCAGAATAATTTAATTTTATCACTAGTAACTTTCATCAATTTTTAAATGCAATATTCTATGCATATAAACAATCCATTTATTTTATAACCTTAAAGTCCACAAAACAAATATAAAGTTATCTTCATTACTTTTAACATCCACAATAAAAAATCACATTCCAGTTGAACGCTTGTGCACATGTACAAATACCTTATTTTCCTCTTAAATATTTTATTGACAAAACAAGGGAAAGTTTTATCTGATTGTGTGGCTTGTGTGCTTTGAATACAATCATAATCAGATAGCTGACCACACTCCCTCTTTTCAAGATTGGAAACCACACTCAGAAAAAGTATTTCCCGTGTGTTTGCATAAACCTATTCAATTTCATAATATATATAATA
The DNA here is from genome assembly GCA_027744375.1 of Orchesellides sinensis. NCBI lineage: Eukaryota > Metazoa > Arthropoda > Collembola > Entomobryomorpha > Orchesellidae > Orchesellides > Orchesellides sinensis. The sequence continues at coordinate 13,557 of JAHZNG010004802.1, forward strand.
TCTCTCATGCCATTGTAGGATTCACATTAGAAAAGAATAATATATAGTAGAACAGAAAGTTTTATGGAAACGTCTGAGAGTAAGCCTAATATACAGTATTTACATGGAGAATGTGAGAATCGATAAAAAATATATGTTGTACGAAAATGTGTACCGTGTGTACTGTGTTCTCTTACTACCCAAAGTAAAGTACAACAATGACACGAGATATTAATGTTGAAATGTAATCAGTATAATAATTCAATAGGGAAATCATCCCATCATTACTATTATCATCATCAGAGCACAGCATGGAAAATTAATGAGCTAGTAATTCCATAGCTTTTTCTAGATGTTTGATGTGGTGTATACATTGCCACTAGCACATATACAGATATGTACATAAAGCTTAGTTGATCCATCATAATATGTACAAATATAACATCAAAAAGCACATCATAACAAAGGCATACATCAACAATTATATTACGTCTCCCCCTGACACACGTGAAGTAGAAGAAAGAATGTATACCTATATATGTATCCAACATTTATTTCATTTGAAAAACAGGAGAAAGCCAGTGCGAGAAATGATTAATTTCCGCAATCATGGGGAGCCCCCAATGGCTGTCGGGTAATCGATTAATAAGCACTTCCGTCTGTCGCTTTCTCCTATGCATAACTTGAGCAAATATAGTATGAATGAATATACGTTTCATATGTATAACCATGTTTGGTACGACGAATGCAGCAGAAAAAGAAATTCAGTTGTGAGGGAATGCAACGCACAACATTTCCTCCGTGTTTTTTGACTAACACGGGCTGCCTGCCAAGCCAACAGGGAAACCTGCGGGTAGCGCGTTTACCGAAGTTAGTGTGTTTACACGATGTACAACTTTTCCACGTTATATGGAGCTCCTCCGCACTACTGGCATGTGCCCATGTGGTCTTGTCTACAACTGCTGTCTTTTGAAAGCATTAATTATAATGAGACATATGCTCATCTTCCACACTTGCTTGTTCTCACTCCAGAGGCTTTTATTAGTAGCCAGAGCCAGGACCAGGATAAGAAAGGACAAATGACAACCTTGTTTAAACAAAGGGCAGTGTTCTCTCCTTTCGCTCATGAAACCAACCATTTTTGTAAATTTTGATTGTTGGAATTAGTTAAAGGACTTGATCACTTTAAAAAGAACTATGACATGTGTGATAGCACGAATTGTATGCTAATAAGGTTCGGGTTAGCACAGTGAAACATTGACCTTAATGCTATG
>JAHZNG010004803.1:0-10649 GCA_027744375.1 Orchesellides sinensis
AAACATTCTCAGTTTAATGTGCCGGTGAGCAGTTGAGAAGTACGACTGTTAAAACAAAAGAGTCGACTGTATTAGTTTAAAAATATATATATTATTGGAGGGGAGGCGCGAAGACGATGGTGCCTATGATTTTCATTTCATGTGGTAAATTAAAGTTTATTTAATTGCACGTTACGCTTTCTCCCTAGAAAACCCGAGTCTGCATGGAGGAGGAAGCGCTAATAAATCAAAAACTTCCAAAAGAGCTACTTCTTCGAATATTTTCGTACTTGGATGTGCCAGCACTGTGTAGATGTGCTCAAATTTCCAAATCATGGAACCTTTTGGCGTTAGATGGAAGCAATTGGCAAAAAATAGATCTCTTCAATTTCCAGACGGATATCGAAGTAGGTTTGGAATTAGGAGTTGAACAAGTTTTTTAAATGGAAATGGCTTTTGGTTTGAGTAATGTACATTTTTGTATATAATGCGTATTTTAGGGGGCCGTCGTAGAAAATATTGCGAGAAGGTCTGGAGGATTCTTGAAAAAACTTAGCTTGAGAGGATGTCAGTCTGTTGGGGATAATGCTATGAAAACTTTCTCGGAGCAGTGTCCAAATATTGAAGTGTTGAATTTGGAGGAGTGCAAGCAAATAACTGATGCGTATGTGCAATTAATATATTATATGTTAAGCCGGATTATGCAAGATAATATTTTATAACACAATTATTAATAGTCACTAATAGTTAACCTCTTGCAATTTTACAGCACATGTATAAGTCTCAGTCGTAACGGTCGAAAACTTCAGCGGCTGGACTTGGCATCTTGCTCAAACATCACCGACGAGTCACTAAAAGCTTTGTCGGAAGGATGTCCAAATCTCACTCATATCAACATTTCGTGGTGTGACAATATCAGCGAAAAAGGTGACACAGTGTGGTGATGACACAGTTCAATATTAATTAAGTATACGTTTACGCTTTTTAAAATATGGGTTTATTTACGTTTAAATCAACAGGCATAGACTTGCTTGCAAGGGGTTGTCCCAAGCTGCGACATTTTATAGCTAAAGGTCGGCTGTTCATTGATAATGAGTCTGTGATTCATTTGGCTAATCATTGTCCTCTCTTGGAGGTAGTTAACTTCAACTACGCTGCCGTAAGTGAAAGTCTTAGTCATGTCATGTGGAATGATACCTGTAAGTTGTGTTAGCTAAAAAATGTGTAATATTTGAAATTTTTTGGCTTTTTAGGACTTGACAGACGAGGCAATCCAAAGATTAGCACAGAACTGTCTTAACATTCACTACTTGTGTATTTCGGGGTGCCCAAATCTAACGGATACGACTCTTTTAGCGTTAGCTCAGTACTGTCATAAGTTGACAACATTTGAAGCTGCAGGATGTTCACAGTTCACTGATAATGGCTTCCAAGCGCTTGCACGGGTAAGTAATAATGCAAGCGTTATAGATCTTTGTAGATTCAATTTTTTCATGTTTGACTGGAAAATTTTTACTCATGATTTGCATAGAATTGTCACTATCTTGAAAAGATGGATTTGGAGGATTGTGTACTTATAACGGACAATACCCTTACGTACTTGGCAGCGGGTTGTCCAAGATTGGAACAGTTGGTATGACACGAAACACACTTTCAAAAGCTAATTAGAGTTGTTCCCTATATTTCAAATCATTTTTAACCAAACTATCTATGTAATCCTAGACTTTGTCGCATTGTGAACTGATAACGGACGATGGTATCAGGCAGCTAGGAATGGCTCCGTGTGCAGCAGAGCACTTAACTGTGCTCGAACTCGATAATTGTCCTTTGATTACAGATGCCTCATTAGAGCATCTAGTTTCATGTCATAATCTTCAAAGAATTGAGTTGTATGACTGTCAGCTTATTACACGTGCTGGAATACGTCGTTTACGTGTTAGTAATTTTTTATTTTCCTTCTAAATAACTTCCTTGTTTTATAAATTATTTTAATTTAAGAGATAATTTCTTGCATTCTTCCAGAATCATCTACCAAATATCAGCGTCCACGCTTATTTTGCTCCAATGACACCTCCACCTCCCGTTGGAGGCTCTAGGCAACGTTATTGTCGCTGTTGCGTGATTCTTTGAAGCGTAGTGCCATTCGCCAGTGTGTAAGAGTTGAATATTAAATGTGTGTTTACTACTGCAAAATGTATTTAAGGTGCTGCAAATCTGAAAGTGGTGTCCATGGACTCCTCGACATATTACTACTGTGATGCAGTGTGAGTTCATTTGTATCGTGAAAACAATGGCATAAAAGCTTTCCCATTCGTTCCTGACAGAGACATTCTACATAAACGAATATCTTTTAAGAAGACTTCAGGTTTGGGGAGCAGGGACAGTGTGTGGATGCTTATCTGGTGTTTGTGTCAATGTGTATTAAACTAAATGTAAATTGAGACGAATTGAATCTGATTTCTTTTTCCTTATTGTGATTTAATCTCCCCGTTTTCGTGACTATCATGACTGTTCAAATATTAAGATTGAGATATGGGTATTTTGTATGTAAACTGAAACTGAATAATATGTATCCACTGATAATTCTGGCGATACAGACTTTTTAGTTTGCCTTTAAACTTCATAGATAGCTTATATACCAATAACATAAAGTGCATCAGTAAAATAAAACCCTGAGTCTGGCTTTTACATCGATCGCCGTAGAACGTCTCTCGCTGTATGCATGTCTTTATTGTCTTCGGAAACTGAAAATAAAAGCTTGCAGGGACATATTATTGTAGGTTAAAGTTGATATGCTACATTTAAAGAAGGTATTCAACGAAGCCTAGGCTGTAATGCTAAGCTAGCTATCAATGGTAAAAAGGGAGCAAAAATTTGCCGTTTATTAACAATCACTTGTAATATTTTTTAGATGCGTACTGTAAATGACTGTCGGAATTTGTATTCCTATCTATACCACACTTTATCTTCTGATAGGTAATTTGTCAGTGTCACCAACCAAGGATTATTATATACGCTATGTACGGATTTACTCAATTTTACAAAATAAAATATGTACTGTTTAAATGTAGTTACTTTTTAAAATAAGGATGAATATCAGAATGGTGAAAATCTTCGAACTAAGATTAAGATAATAAGGAAATTGAAGAACACAACAGCGACATTAGTTGCAGTATACAGCTTGAGTTCAAATTTCATTCCCTGTTTGGTCTACTATGCCTTGTCCACATTTGTCAAAGTCTTCCCAACTTCAGTATCTATATATGATTCAGAATGTCGATTTCGTTCCTAGCCAGTTACTAATTATGTGGAAGAAGTCCAAATTGTAATTTATATTTAGTTTTTAACTGGATAAGTTACCATATGTAAGCAATAGATCTTGTGATCCCTGAATCAGATATCCAAATGAAGATGCTTCAACACATCGAAAATCATAGTTTGATTTTTCGTACTACAACATTTATCTAAGCTTAAAATACACACCGTAAAACAAAAAATATCGATTGAGTAGTTTTGTTTTAGTTTATGTATTAGAATCCTTCCCCGGGTTCCGGTTTGCTATTTGTTCTTGCTATACAAATCGTTAAATGTAATAATATAAATGATAATAATACTATAACATTGATTTTATGTAAAGTCATCGCCGCTCGTACGTAACGTTATTGAATAAAGTCGACTTCGCATATTGTTATTACCGCAAAAATCAAATCTTAACAGTGTGATTTGTTTTTTTATTGCAACTGTCTCCGACTACACTATTTTATTCCATCGTCCAGACGTATGAAAACAAGATTTTGATAGCAAAGAACAACAGACAGATACATACATTTACGTAATCAGGATGCAAACTGCAAATACTTAACTATGTAGTATATATTAGTAGTAAAAATGTGATCTTACTTCTATTCTCTCTTAGACATACTCTTATTATTCACATGATAACAAATAAATTCATTTACGGTAAGCGCCTTTGTACACGATCAAAAAACGGACGTAATAATAAATAAGTATACTTAAGTGGGACACAGGTAGATTTTTCATACGAAAAAATAAATTCTTCATCACTCAGAATTAAAACTGGAGTAGTTTAAAAATGTGGTTTTATACATACATAATTTATAGATTTTTTCATACACACAACCCTTCTGATTAGCGTTTGTTTGGTTGAAACTAACAATGAATGACTTACAAATAAAAAATACTCATACCATGTACTCATTCTCCGTACCGAAAATGGTCATGTTGACTGGCGACCAATAAAGCCCTGAGCGCTTATAAAGTAATGACCAAATATATGGGATGAAAAACTCTTCTGGTTGATCCTCTTCTACATAGCGAAATTTTAGATCTGGGAATTTCTACAGCCATGAAAATAAATATATACATAGAGTATACTTATATCGTCAATTATAGTTAAGAATTGTTCCTACGACGATTATAATTTATTTACCCGTAATATATCTGGTGACCAATGGCGAACACCGTCCTGGATGCGATCCATAACTTCAGAAACACTTAAGTCTTTGTGCTCTTCTCCTAGTCTTTTTGTGAAATAGTTGATTACCTACAAAGTAATATAATGTTCTATATTTTTCTCATTTCAAAAACAAAAGCTTAGTGACAACTGACACATTTGCACTATGCCTGTTCTTACCAAATCCATGTTGTAAACCAGATCTTGTGTAGCATCATAGCTACGAAAAGCGTCGAACACATGTTTCTTATACAGCAAGGTGTATATTAGATGCTTGTTGTGAGCAAGCTGGTGACTTAGAACAGAATTAAGTATCTCCAGCACCATCCGAATTACTTCCTCGAGTACATTGATATCTTGAACCTGGATGACATAATAAAACCTAAAGTTGCATTTAATTTCATAGCGTTTGTACGTTCAGTGTAGCAACAGATTTGACTCACGGTTTCACTGGCTTGTTCCTCCTGAGAACGACTGTTACCACTTTCCGACTCCTCTAGCTTTTTCAATAATTTAGAATGGCGCTTACCTTCACAAAAATTAAAAGAATCGGTAACAATGTAATGCAACTTTATAATGTTAGTATGTGAATTTTAAACAGTTCTATCTTACAATGTCATGCACTTGATGATTGAACAATTCGTCCTCACTTAATATTAGCATGACTATTAGACTCATGTAAATGTGATGAGAAGCACTTGTAGGTGCGTTGTACAAAGTTTTCAGCATCGGAAGCACCTGCAAACCCCAGACATACAATCCTATTAGATACTAGTTTTATATACTAAAAATAACATAAATTTGGTCCAAGAAGCATTCTCAAAAATGATTTAACGTTAAAACTACAAACTGTATTTTTGCAAATGCATACTGTGCCTATTAATGCACCAACAAAGTACAGAAATAACCAAATTGCTAACCAGGAGTTCGATGTCTGAGCGAGCCATGATGTAGGATTTAAAGCCACTGTTACTGTGGACGAGTATGTACAGTAGCAAAGTTGTTTCATCTTGATCGATTTTCGAACAAATGACTTCATACAATCTTGAATAGTTCAGCTTGAACAACGGAAGTTCTTCGACTGGTGACGCATTTTCATTTGGAATAGCTAAAATAAAAAACCCTTTGAGTGTACCATTGTAGAACAAACAACTAACTCAAAACAATTATGATTCTCCAATAGTATAGATGGCATTATGTATTCTACCTGCATCGTTTCCGAAAGTTATCAGTGATTCCTGATAAATGTTAACAGAGTTTTCTCCAGTAGTTGTGCAATGGTTGATAAGAATCAATAGTAGGTTTAACGACTGATTTGCCAAAGTATTTTGTTTGTAGTCAATCGATGAACCATCATCAGAAGTTCCTAAGCCTACTCCTTTTCTTAAAATGTTCCATATTCCACCTACACACAATTAAAGTAAAATAATTAAAAACTGCTGGACCAGCAAGATGTTAATATAGAATCTAAAATTATCTAAACGAACTATACATACTTGCGACTCCAATTACAATACTACCGGAGTCATCTCGCTGAAACAACGGATTTGGTGGCTCAACTTGATCGATGTAGTTTTGAATCAATGCTTTCGTTAAAAGCGGTGCAACGGAAGTTGGAGTGCCCATCATAATGACCCTACATGTAATTCATGTATTTAATTGTCATAATTTGTAAATGATAAATGAAAAAAATAACTTAATATATTTCCCAAACCTAAACGAAGCAATTTTGGCCGCAGGTATTGGCCAAAACATTTGACCAGATAGTAACGTAATAAACGTATTTACAGATTCCAAGTGCAACACGTATGTAAGGCTTCGTACAGGAATTTCAGTAACGATTTTCACAAGAGTTTCAACCAACAACTCTAAAGAATCCATGTCATCTTGGTATACTAGACCATTCACATTCCCATTACCTACGAAACATAAAAACATATTAAACTTTCCAAATCTAAAAACACAATTCTACAAAACATACATCCAGATGAGGTCAACTTACTAGGCTTTACAATCTTGAAATGATTAATAAACTCTTCCTCCCTAATACTTTCCACCAGGTATCGACAGAGATGCTTTATAATAGATAAGGCATTGTAGGCTTGCCAAATAAACATGGAGCTGAAACAAATCAAACCAAACATACAACAATACAAAAAATCAATATAGTTAATATATAAAATTTTAATGCATCTTATTAGTTAGACTTACTCGCCAGTTTGGACGGACAGGGTAAGTTCTTTGGCTCTTGAAGCAAAAACACTAATCAGTGCTGATAGATTTTTAGTGGATGAATTGTTAAGTATAAACTGGCTGCGAAGATTTTCCGTATGTCCATCAAGCATGACACATTCATCTCTAGAGCAATGCATAAATATTACAACAATTAATTACTGACGGATGATTAATACCAAAAAAATTGAATACAGATGAAAAATATCCTTCACATTCCTTTTTTATAAGCATCATTACTTACTTGGTAAACACTGGTTGCATAGAGTGAGAAAAGAGATTGTTCCATATTGGATCATTCTGAGAAATCGGTTCAGGACCACAAAACCGTTGGAGGTACTCATTGGACTCCAACTCCTTTAAACTGCTACAGTTCATTCCCATTTTTACTTGGCCAAAATACTGATACACTCCTGCATAACAAAAAACAACAACGAATACAATTAACATACGTTTAAACTCCCTCAAATACCCTCATTTTCCACAAACTTTTTAAATCTACAAGGCTTACCTAGAATATTTAAAACTTAACAATTAAAATTGACTTCAAAGCAGCACCGGTTCCATTTGGGTTAAAATATACGGCGTCAGCGTACAATAAATACTTTGAATTTTGAAAAGAGAATACAATCCTTGCCCTTGCTTAGATAACGGTGGGTTGCAACAATCGAATCCAACTATTTGAAAACAATAAAGAGCAAAACAAATTAATGACAGTTATGACATCAGCTGATTGCAACAGCTGTTCATTGTCCCTAACATAAAACCTTCACGTTATTATTTCACTTGCCCAATTCATTTACAAAATAATCTTGTATAAAAGACTTACCACACTCCTTCAATATGTATATAAATAAACCGGAAATGACTTGGCGTACTCGGCCGGGTTGACAGATGACGATGAATATTACACAGAAAAGATATAAATAATAATTATCAAATATATTACCACTGCTGCACCGGTGGGAATCCTGCAAAAGATGAAAGACAGAATACATTCTACGATTACGATAAGTGTAGAGTTGACAAGTGACACGCGACCAAATAAAAAATCTTAATGATAACAGCAAACAAACCTTGTTCAATAGTTCAAGCTGGCACCAAAGGTATCCTCGTAGTCGGTCTCTAATGCGAGACGATGGGTAATGCCAAGATACAATAGAAACATGTATGCACAACAAGTCAGGAACAGGAGAGTGCCAAGAAAACAGAATCTTTTCACTCGGTCTAATTTACTGTAGGTTGGCTTGAATGGCATTGTATAACAGTAGTACAAATGGCAATATTTTTTATACGACAAGTCCCGTTGTTTGCTTCTTCATACGTGGATTGTGCGGATAATGGTTTTTTACCCTGCTGTCTGTGTTGAATATCCTGTGATCACCCCCGCCAGCTACAATGAGGCATCCCCGTCAGCAAGAGAAAGCTAGAATTTAAACAAAGAAATTGGTTTGGATTAACGTTTTATTTAAGTTTCAAACAAATAATTTTAATTTAATGAAGGAAAGTTAAGCATACTTGAATTTTACAAATATAATATGTGATATGATATAATAAAAAAGAATTGACAGATATAAACTCTTTTTTAGAAATAATTATTAGGGAAAATTGTTGGCTTTCACTACTTTTACTCTGAATGGAAACAAGAGAAAAATAATGAAAGGAAGAGATGTGATGCAGTGAATGGCAAAATGACAAATGACAGATTGTTCCCGTATTGAAGGTTATATATATTTAAAAAATAGTACTGAAATGGGAAAGGGGTAAATTCAAATTTTGAAAGTTGATACAAAGTTATCAGTTAGCATATGTGGGCAATATGAGAATGTAAAGTAGGAGGTATCTAAGCTATGCAGTCGTGTCAGACAAAAGATGGTCTTAATTAATATTTAAACTCTAAACTGGATTATACTTTGAAACAATTATTATTACAACTGCTTCAGCATGCAGCATTGAAAATATATATAGGGAAGTAGAACGTTTCGTTTTATTACGTCATACGTTATTTTGTTATATGCGTAGTATACGGTACGCTCACTGCGTTCATTTGCATACCTCTACTGCGTAGCTGCGAATGTCAATCTATTTTGTTCTGTCTGAGTTCTGACTGAATTTTGTGAGTGGTTCAGTAACTGACTGGATATTCTATTGCTTGTAAAGTTGTTGGGAGAAGTTGGGTTTTATTAGAGTTGGTTGTGGGGCAATTAAGTTTTTCAAATAAATAAAAGTTTCGAAATTTCAGGAAAAAATCGGCAGTAAATTATGTCGTCTGATACAGGGAAGATTGGGGGTGGCGGCCCTAGTCGTGGCAGCTGGTCAGGCCGTGGGTATCAACGAAATTATCAGCGTGGATCTAAAAACCGAGGGGGAAGTGGACGAGGTGGTGGTGGTGGTAAACGAGGTTACGGAGGACGCCAGCCCTGGAATGGGTCATCCGGTTATAAATTTCGGTATTGTGATGTGGATGGTCAGGAGTTTCCAGATATGGATAAGCCTTCTGGGTCTCGAGTAGGATTAGAACTGGCTTCACTAAGTCCTGTTCCGCCAGTACCGGAAGAAGACAGGAGAACTGCGAAGGATATCAATTACTGGAGATATGAATATTATCCATCGGGTCCTGTTCCTGTGCAGCCTTTCCAGTTTGAGCTACCGGAAACTGATGATCACTTGGAGGCGTTAAAGCTTATGCGAGAGGTGTGAAAATTATTCATATTAAAAAATATGCATGAATGAGTGATTTTATCTTGGTAACTAATCATGACATAATCGTATTAATTCCAACAAATAGTTACGAGAAGAACGGCAATTGTTGAAGGATCAGCGCACCGGTGCGGCTATGGATTGTAGGGGATCACATAGTATTTTGACTATGTGCCAGTTTTGTGATGGACGAGTAAGTTTCAATGTTAAAATGCACAGAAATATGTATCCAGGTTGGGAAAAAATGAAATTTGTATAGAGTTGGATTTTATTTTATAGCGTGGTTCCTGGGTTGTTGAGGACCAAAAGAAAGGAGACCCTGGGTTCTTGCGTTATCAGGAGTCTATTATCAACTCTGGACCGGTTAGTCTTGTAGTTTTGTTTCATGTTAAATCTGAAATGTATAGTAGATTTGTAGGAAGCTAGTAGAATTTAATGATGATAATGTATTGTCTAATTAGGGAGTTGCTAGTTGCTTCTTAGTTGACGAGGGTGAAAATCCAAAAGGGCAGCAAGAGGAAGAGTGCACCGATTTTGGGATATCGTCTGTGAATGTTAGTCTCGTCGGATGATGGTTAAAAATAAAATTATCCTTTGGAAGTATTTATATGAATTGTTAGCGGTGGCTTTTACTAAATCTTACTGTCATATTATGTTCTCTTCCTTAGTATGTACTACTGACATCCTTTCGTTTAACAATATGAGGTATGTATACATTGGATGAATAAAGTAGAAGGATAAGTAAAGTTTTTAAAACATAAAAAATATTGTGATTGGTGACTTTTTTCTGAAAGCCTAAATGTTGCCAGCCACTACCCATAAAAACCTATATAGTTATTCAGTAAAAAACACACAAAAGTAATGCCAATCTATACAGTCATCGCGATTTTCGGCTTTCTCAGGTTTTCATAAGGAAATGTTAATCACAATTTTTTTATGGTCTTAACTTTTTGCATACATATTTATTTGCCTTCTTCTAGCTCCAAATTCTTTGATGTATACCGGTGAGTTTCAAGTGAATAAAATCGAGCTTTAGCAATTAAAAACTTTTGTGTAGTTTTGTTGTAGCACGTTGTTTAGGTATTTATTTATTTAAGAAAGTATACATCTAGAATTTTTATGTCGGAGATAATATTTTGATATACTGAAACGAAGCATTGTAATTGAGCGACGATTATAGGTCAAGTCGTTTCACAATAAAATATGAAATGAAATTAACTCAAATACAATATTAAGAAACCACTGCTTGCGCAGCTGATAATCA
>JAHZNG010004804.1:0-11045 GCA_027744375.1 Orchesellides sinensis
GGTTTTTTCGTGCCTGACGGTTTTGTTTGTCGACCGATTTTCTTGACTAACGAACTTGACCTCCGCCTTATAATGATCTACCGTTATGCTAAATTTCATGTGCTTCGGTCAATTCGTTTTCAAGTTATCGTGTTGACAGACGGACAGACACACTTCAATGGTAATCACAAAAAGCATCTTCAGCTTCGCTTTCGCTGCTTAATAATCTACGCAGCACTAACTGCATACCTGCATATCAGGCAGACACGCAGACAGAAGTGGCTACTTCACCCTTTAACTTTAGACACTTATTTACTGACTCCCACAATTCAAACCCGTAATCACCACCCAAAACTAAGAATAAGAATCCTCACCCGTACGATTAAGATAACTACAAGCCACCCAAAACTTTATAAACCATATGCATTTGTACCTTTCCTTGATTGCTCATCAATTTTACTAATTTTGTTCAGCAAAAGCAAAAACTAGTATGTCATTCTGTATGCGAATATGCATCAACCACCTTTTGCAGGAATCAAAAATGGGGAAAAGACGTTTGCCAAAATCGTACAATTGTTTTGCCAAAGTAACTCCGTCAGAAAATATTTGCTTTTCCTAAAAAATCTTTTTGTCAAAGTCACTTCTAGCACGGTGACCTGCAACGGTCAAATTTGAACTCGCACGAATTTGACCTTCAAAAATCCCCATTTTCGAATTCGAAGCCAGGAAATCAATCCGCGAAGGAATTTATTAAAAGCCGATTAGTTTAAGAAAGAGTTACCGTGAATTACTCAGACAGACTGATGAAAGACTCTAGCCATTTTAATACTCCATTGTTTCACAACTCGTAATTAGCTATTAAATTATAAATTCATTACCTTGATTGTGTGCTTTACAGCAGAATTATTGGGTAGCATCAAAAATGCTTCAAACGTTCCGATGTTTTCTCCAATATCCCACCATGAAATTGGACCCGGTATTCCCAGTTTATCAGAACCTAACGTTGTGCAGTAGCTGTGAGTATAAACCAAGGATGTTAGTGTGAACCAAGACGAAAATTTTACATGCTGAAAACATTATGCCTAATAATTGTTAACCAGGTAATTCGCTTACTAATAAACTAACTGAATCGCGTCACAGGAAGTTATGCGAGGGCAGCCAGGCCCAGGACAGAATGATGGATCTGCAAGTTGCTCTTCATACACTTTCAGTTCTTCGCCAACGTGCTCAACTTTCTCACTCAAACACTTTATAAGATTTTCGTTAAAGACCTTATACTCTGGAATACGAGTTTTATCTTTCTTATCGTTTTTATCGAGAAGTACGTAGCACTTGGCGTCCCTCATTCTAGCTCGACCCATACTTTGAATGAACGATGGATACGTTTTTACTCCATCGAAACGAATAACCATGTTGCAAGATGGCACATCAAGACCTTCCTCCAGTACTTGTGTTGCGACTATTAGATTTAACTCTTTGCGTCTTAATCTGTAAACATACATTTAACCAACAGATTATTATTCTTGGAACCAATCTTTAAATTTGTGTTATTAAATTCCATGAGCTTTAGCGTTAAACTGTCGTTTATCTGTCTGCTATAACTCCAATTAATTTCCTAATTCTAACTGACCGAATCACTTCAAACTTGGTACACAGATAATAGAGGTAAGTATCTCCTAAGGGATTGATTTTGAGATCCTTAGGTCAACTAGGACATGAAGTAAGAGGTCAAAAGCCTTAATGCTTTTCAAATAGCATACAAAATTTGCTGATGATTCTGATAGAGAATCATATTCCAGTCATTTTATATTCAGTAAAAAACTCGATTTACGTACCGTTTAGCCGCTACGGGGGTCAAAAGGTCATTTTTATAAAATAATCGTTAACGGCTTCGAAAGTGCTCATTAGCTCATGGAAGTTGAGCATTTCTTAAATGCTCTAGTCATGTCTTACTTTGATATGGTTAGACCCTGTCGCTTAACTGCTTTCCGTATTCCGTCGACATCAAAGGACCGGTTGTTAGCTCCAACAACAAAGTCAGCTTTAATAAATTCGTACTCTTGCAACGCACTCAAGTCCTACATCATAAATGTATTGTATTAAGAAGGTGAAACAAACAATACTTTGAAAGCTTTAAAGCATCCGAAAAATATAAATATACCTCTAAAAACCACGTCAAAACATGTGCGGTTATTCTTCTCTGACAAAATATTAAGCCACACAATGGCTCTTCATCAGACCCTAGTATTACTGGACTACAATAAACAATTATAAGACTTTTAAAAAAATGCAAGATTGAGTATGCATTATTAACTAAATAATATTCTACACTAACAAACCTTTTTAAAATCAGAGTATCCAGGAGCTCCTTTACTTTATCAGATATGAAAGTAATGTAATAAAATCGCTTACGACAAGTCACTGAGGTTTGACTCTTGAAGGCACATTCCATAATACATTCAATTTGCCGAATGAAAATTGACAATGCAGTGTCCACTCGAAGAAGCACTAGCCGTTCGTCAAGCCGCTCCCTATTACCATACCTCATCTCATACTCCTCAATTTTCTTATTCAGCATCGTTCTCTCCAAACTTGCAGCCAGCCGCGCACAATACGGCCCTATACAATATTATTAAATTTTGTCTGTAACAATTATAACATCAAATTTTGGCCAATTCATCCCAATTTAGCTTACCAAGTTCCGTATATAGGGTTATCAACCCATTAATTAGCCGTTTCATTTCTGCTAACACATCAGCCTTTTTATTATACTGCCTGGCACTCTTAAACCTCTCGTGCCCAACATCCTCCGGTTTAACATTTTTATTAAACGGAGCAATAGGCATTTCACCCAATAGTCGGAAAACGTTCTGCAATTCTTGGCAAACAAAATCTTTAGGAGAATGCGATGCAGAACAAAAAATTTGTTCAATGTCAGCGTTTGTAGCAAATCTGTGAAAAATTTCCAGAATGTTTACATTTTTTTCATACTTAAAAACCGTGCATAGTTATAAAGGAATATAAAAGTGCCTTAGAACGTCTTCGTAGTTAGAGTGAGTAACTGCTCGACAACATAAGCGTTCCTCAATTTCTTCTATATCTTTATTTATCCTTGCTACTTTGACATCGCCATTCACGATAGTTGCAGTAAGCCCCAAAACCCTGGGAACTGCCTGGCTTCCACACATGTTCGCACGGACTTTGTATAGGTCCATCACCTTTGTAAATTTTTAAGTTTATTCAAACATTATAACCAAATCAGTAATACAATTTAATTAATGCACTATAATTACACAAATTTAAAATACCCTGGCCATATCACTATCTCCTTTTGCATGGTGGCACTCGTCCAACATCAACAGACAAATAGCGTCCCAAGAAACAAAATGATGCTTTAATGCGTTCAGCAGGATGGTAGTAGACATTACTAGAACCTATTGTAACAATACATTAATTTTCAATAAAATCCAACGTTTTAACATAATTACGTTTAGTTATTTAGATTCTTACATCCGCACTAGCAAGAACTTTATTCCACTCTTGCTGATTCCAAAAATCCACGTTAAGTTCGCTAGTTAACGCGAGTATCTCACAATCATCTGCAATGTTATCACGAAAAAATTGGGCCTGCTGGTAAACCAAGGCAATCGTGTTTGCTAGAAACACAGCTTTCTTCCTCGACCTATATTTTTTTTGAAAAATTCTTTTATACTAATCAAATGAAGTAAGCACCACAAAGAACATACAAGCAAAGTTCAATATTTGTCAATCAAATCAACATTATAAATACCCATGGTGTTTAGCCAACATCTCCTCTGTCAGTTTCAAAGCGATGAACGTTTTCCCTGTTCCAGTAGGTAGGCACACAATGATATTCTCCCTAGCCGCCAAACCCAGCAATTCAGTCTAAGAATTTGAAATTAAATATACAGTATTATTTGTACACGTATTTATACACAATTTCAAAATCCACCATCAAGAATTCATGTATTAGTCAACAGTTACTGATTAATATTTGCAAGTACTCACCTGGTATGGTCGCTCTTCAAAATTTTTAATCTTGAGACCCCTTCTAGGAATGCTTCCCTTACAAGACCCATTTGGCTTCTCCGTTCCCCCTAATTGTAAATTGAAGATCAAGACAAACAACAATTAAAATTATAAGCCCCGTAATACCCACTTATGACTTACATTTACGTATTTTAATGTTTCATATTGTTTCTAAACGCCAAACTGATTGCTAATTACCGTCCTTAGTAGTTCCTCCCTGTCCTGAGATCATTGCGTATTAATCCGTAAGCCGCTAGAAGTTTATGCAGACTGTAGCGTTCTGCTTTGGCGTCCTCCTCTCCTGCTAATAATACCCGGTACCCGCCTTAGCACCTCCCCTCTCCTGCTCCACAGCATGCATAAAAATAAAAACATTTTAAAAATGAGTCACAACAAAAAAACACTTTTACATAACGCCAACAGGTAAATCCCTAGGATCCCAAATACATATTACAATCCATTTATTTAACATTTAATTTAGCAAAATTAAATACTTTCCATGCACCTTATATATGTTTACTCTAATACCCCCCCCCTGCCCTTAACACGCACACACACACACACACAAACACGTTAAAATTAAAGATGACCCTTAAAATAAGCGTTTTTTTGGTAAGATGACTAGAATTAAAATTTAAAATTGAGTTAGTTTAAAACCAAACATTTAATTGACTTAAACTACTGTTAAAATTATGCTTCACAAGAAAAAACTCCTCATGAGCCGACTCCAGTCTGAGTAGAGATGTGCAGCCACCAAGCCTCAAACTATCAATGCACCATCATCACACCAGCAAACTAAACTAACATTATGATTCTTTCATGCATTCATGTTAAATCTGTGGTTTGTGTGTGTGATGAGTGTGATAGTGGTACGTCTTGTTCTTATCTCCTCATCCTCACCATTCCCATACAATCAAAGTGGTATGGCATAGCATGATAAAAAAAGAACAGAGTTGAGCAAGCAGAGCTTTATCTTAAAAACGTTCAATGAACGTTCTTTACTCGGACTTGATTATGTAGTATAAAAGGTAATATTACACGTTGAACAGCTACAAATTAGGACAAATGCTTTTACACGGATTATGTATGGAAGTGTCGGGTTCCAATCCAACTTTTTTGCTATGCAAAAGAATGCTTTGAGCGAGGTGAGAAGGAATGTACTACACTTGTGAGAGCATGCTTTGTATTGTAATGCCTTACGCTACTGTAGACGCTCACGAAAGAAGAGGAGGAGGAGGCGGAGGAGGTAAAAAAAGATGCAAGTGTGCAACTCACACATAGGATATCATATCACCAAAAAAGAGCCAGAGGCGCCGAAGAGCTGCGAAAATGCAAAGTGCATTGTGCAGTGTTCATGAGTTATGAGTCATACAGGCAGGATATAGCATAGCAGAAGACATAACCTACCCCAACGCTTGAACACTATGCATTCTCCAGTCTAAATGTATAGCTGTGATTGACAAGAGCTTTCATCGTCTCAGCAGGTCCAGTCCAGTCCAGTCCACCCTATTCTCTTTGTTCAACGTGCATAGTATGGATATGGATGCATTCGCTTTCTAGTCTGGTTGCTGGTTAATTACAATTCAGATTTCGTATGAAGCATCATTAATCGTAAATGGATTTATTCTGGAAATTAGGTTGTAGGCTAACTTGTTAATTGTTAGCATATAATCTATTTGTATTAATAATTAATGCGTAGTTATGTGGTATGTAGTATGAAATAGCAGTTTTGGGTAAGTCCTGGATTGTTGTGAAAAGGATTACTGGATTTTGTGAAGCTTATCGATAGGGACTCATGTGTTGAGGGCCTTCAACCAAAAGGTGGTTAAGGATAGGCCAAGGGTGTAAATCAAAAGTATATAATTCACGTTGGACATAATGCATCAATGATCCAAATGACTTGGTTTGACTGACTGGTATGTTGGGTATGTAGGTATACCAAATATAGTGAAGGGCATAGGAAGAGATGAACAAAGGCTCCACAAGACAGTGTTTTCAAACGGTAACCATGGATACTGAGTAATATATACCTAGGTGACTTGTGTACGAAATATAAGATCTCCAGATGTTTGTCATATATTTAAGACTGATAAAAGCTGATAAACGGTAACAAACAGTGTTGTTTGTGACTGTGACGGTTGTGTTGTGTAGTGCTCTGCTAGGCCTCCTGGGCAACTGGAATAGGGATTTATTGATAAAACAACATGAGATAAGAGTGCAAGTATGGCAGGTGCCATTCCTGGCTAAAGTGTGCAGATTGTTGTGGAAACAGGTTTTTCAGTAATAAAAATACTGAATAATAGTTGAGGTGAAAGATAATAGAAAGTTGGTCAAAAGGTAAAAGTTGTAAGTCAAGAACGGTAACGTGGTAACGGTGCACGATTTTCTTTGGTCTAGTTTGAGGAGGGCGTATGATTTGAGATGGTTTGTTTATAAATGTATTTTGTGATTGATTTTTCAGTAGTGCCTGTTGGGTGGTAAGAATATCAAGGTGACAAGATGCCGAAGAAGAAAGGAGGAAAGAAGGGGGCGAAGATTGTGGATGGACTGGCGACTAGCGAAATGACCAGAGAACAACTTGCTGGGCATGTGCGTCGGATTCAGGTATGCCAAGAAAGAAAGGCTGAGAGTAATAAGAATGCGGAGGGGTTTAAAGATGAAAG
This sequence comes from Orchesellides sinensis, assembly GCA_027744375.1. Lineage (NCBI taxonomy): Eukaryota > Metazoa > Arthropoda > Collembola > Entomobryomorpha > Orchesellidae > Orchesellides > Orchesellides sinensis. The sequence continues at coordinate 6,693 of JAHZNG010004804.1, forward strand.
AGGTTATAGATGCTTAAGTTTTGTTGTAGTGTGGTTATAAGACGGGTTATCGAATTTTGTTTCATTGCAGATGGAGCTAGACAGGGAGAGGGAGGAGCGGAACTTCTTCATGTTGGAAAGGGAGAAATTGTTTGCTTTGTGGAACATCACAATGGAGCAATTGCATGATCAAAAAGTGAAGGCTAATCTAGCTATAGAGCAAATGGCGGAGGTATTCATAATATATTGTTCGTGTATATTTATTATGTAAAATCCAAGAATACAATGGAATGTATATTTATTAAAATTAAAATATTTACGTTTTGATTGATTCTTGTAGCACGACCAAGAAAAGCAGTTGGAGGTGAACATGCAGAAACAGAAGCTACGGTATCTTCTTACGGAGCAGTCTAGAAAGGTGGATGAAGCACGGCTGCAGAATCTGAAGAAGCTCAGGAAGACTCAAGAGGATATGCTGTCTATTCAAGTAGCTATGAAGGAATCTGTGAATCAGAAGTCCAAGGAGCTGGGTCAAGCTCAAACTGCCTTGCATGAGCTTCTGCGCCAAATGAAGTTGGAGAATGCGAAGAATATTTCTCAGGTGAAGAATGACCTGTGTATGGAGGTGGCTCGGTTGGAGGGTGATTTTCTTAGGATGTCGCTAGAGCGAGAGAAAAAGGACGAGATTGCTTATGAAAATGAGCGAGAACTGGTGAAGAACAAGCATTTAGAACATATGGAGCAAATGAAGGCTCTTCATAATTCAGAAATGGAGAAAGTTAAATCGTACTTCCATTTGATCACGATCAACAATCTTGCTACAATTTCTGCTCTTCAAGATGAGATCCGAGAGATGAAGGAGCATGAAAAACGTGTGATGCAAGAATTAGAGAAATCAAATAAGGAGATTAAACTACTTGAGGAGAAAACTAGGGAGGACGTGGAAGAACGGAAGAAGATTTCTGCCAAAGATGCCAAGTCGACCGGCATGATTCAAAAGGAGCTGAAGAAAATACGAAAAATTCAGGCGACAAAGGACAAGTATACTAGAAGTATGGAATCTGCTAATGAAGCTTTGTTGCAGAAGGTTCATTTGGTGGAGCAAGATTCTAAGATATTTAAGCAAACAATCGTGAAGGCAATCCTCGACATGCAGCAGGAAGCAGCAATGAAACGAATGATTCTGGAGTTAAAACTACGTGCAGCTACTCAAACAACTCAACGTCGGTCTCTTCCTCCTAGTTCCGTATTAGGTGGAGGCGATGGCCCAGAATCTCCTAATTAAAATTAAATGTATAGCGTATTTCTTCTAATTTTGACAGCAGTTTAATTTAATCTTTCCATGCAGCTGCGACTTTGCAATTTTAGCAACTCTATAACATTTTAATTTTTCATAAAGCACCAATTTGTTATGCAAGTTTGGCCACAATTAGAAGCAAAAAATACATATTATAATTAACTCAAATGTTGTACAAAGCATAAAGAATTTATGATTTTACAAAAGATTATCATTGATGAATTTTTGTTAGAATTTTTTATTGCTATCCTCCTACCTGGTAAAAATCGCTGCTTTCTATTTATGACTATGACCGTGTCCCCTGGGAAAAACTTTAATCTCTTTCAGTAGCAGTAGCTGTCAAAATTAGACGAAATTCAGTAATAAAATTGAAAAACCCAGAAATTTATAAAACTACTTGTAGCTCCATAATATTCGTACTTCTTACATATCTATTTCAGTTTTGAAAGTTTTAAAAAGAAGTATCTGTTTTTCTATAACAATCTAGAACATGTCTTATTAGTCTCTAGATATTCATACTCATGTAATTCCATGCACTATAACTTCCACATACTTCTTCACCTTTCTCTATTACTGTCTTTATATTATACACAACTTATACCACGAACAATTTTTGTCCCTAATTCTTCCAAAGTGTCCAAATTAAAATTACTTGTATTTGTAACAACTTTTTTATCCTTGGTTGTGGTGCGTATGGTATTTGTTTTTATCAGTAAATATAACATATTCATAATCTCATCTCACTTTACATTAATAATAAGTCTATTTTTCTGCTAAGCGATTTGTGTAATTGTATTAATAATTGATACCTACAAATTTATGTTAACCATCAGATTTTCAAGTAATAAAGATTTATTATTCGAATGCAGTATTAGTTAAAAATAAAATAAAAGCTCAAATCGAATGTTACAAAACAATGAAATAGTAAACGATATTAAGTATTTATCGACGATTAAACAGTTTTAAGGCTGACTTTCATCCTTCCACCCATCATCATCTGATAGGAATCGGCGTTTACGTGCTGTATTCATGTATGGTCTCCACGCCCATTCCACGTCAGCTGCGGCAGCGTTTTCAAGCGTTCCTAATTTTATTTCATACACTGCAACATTCAATACAAGCATGTTACAAATGATAATTGAATATGATACAACTGAGTAGTATTCCATTAATTTGTCTTGCAAGATCGTTAAACATACATTTTAGTTGGAATCTTGGACCCTGTTCAGTCAAATCATAGTCCTTACCCCCATCACCCTTTTTGTAGGTATGATGACGGACCACAATATAATCATCATGGTTTGCGAAGGTTATTACTCGTTTACTGTCCACTTTTGGAACTGGGAACAAATATTTTAGAATGCTCTGCACCTGGAAAATTGCAAAAATATATTGCTCAGTTACTTTTCGCAATAATAGTAGCAATAAAAGAAAGAAAGAAATTAAGTACCCTTAGTCCAAGAGGTGTTTTAAAGTTGTGAAAAATCAAATGAGGATACTGCTGGGGGCAAGTTCCTATTCCTATTACGTATACGTAAATATTTCAAGAAAAATAATAAACCTCAGTTTAACATTCATGTACTACGTATTTGAATTGGATCTTTAAACTAACCTTAGCAAACATTTTTAATCTAGACGAGGGGTCTCGTGACGTTGTAATAACAACTTTTGGATCCTCCACTCCAGCCCAGCGATATTCATCATCCTGACTTGATACTGCTGATCCACCCGTCTGTAAATTCCAAAACAAACTTACGACATACATATCTTCACCACTTACCAAAACTTATCCCCTTGCAACTGCAATTCATAGTTTATCTACTCATAAATCAATGTTCACCTCTGGCGCAAATGCTTCAGCTAAGGCTGGTGCCTGATCATCCCATTTCAAAGACTTCTGCAAACTTAGGGCAGTCTTCCTCAAGTCTGTATCAATCTTGCGTCCATCTAAACAAAAACTCAAAAGTTTACTTCTACTCACTCAACGTTTCCTCCTCCCCAAACTAAACTTCCATTAATTCTTTAAAATCACTTAAACATACCTTCTAATGCTCGACTAAGACGTTCCTTCTTCTCTTGTATCGCCTTCTTTCTCTCCTCCACTCCTTTCCTGTACAGGAATTCACGCCTCAACCTGGCTTGCCGACGAATCTAAGACAAAATGTACACATTTATTTACTCAAACAATCAGAAAAACTATCTTTTGCATGCAAATAATTATAATATTCAATATTCCGATCAATCACAAAAAAAATTCTCCTTACCATTATAACTTTTCCAGTATTAAATCCACTTACTTGCCCGATCCAAACCACACTCCCTTATTACTTCACAAACACAGCTGATGTTATAAATCTTCCAAACTCATCAGCTGTTCCAATAATACTGATTAAAAACCTAACCTTCAAACTGAAAAATTAGAAACTAACATAATCAATGCACACCAACCTTCAACACCAGCTTACTTTTTGGACTGTGGCCCGTAGCACATGGTTTCTTCATAGAGAAACAAACTTAATTATCCCGCTAGTACTTCTCAAGCCACGCCTGCTTCATCTATCTGACTTCTGCTGCTACATGCTACATACAGTGTCATGCTATCCACAACAATACCAATACCATCCAGTGTAAACCACGTGGTGTAGCAAGCAGCCAATATCAGCTGTGCTCTTGAAAAGACAAATTGGATGGCGGCAAGTGGTTTCTGCACATTATATGCAAAAATAGTACACATGACATGACATGCAAAATGACACAACAACGGAAGGAACATGAACAGGGTCGACGACGACTTACTTGAGCGGAGGTGAGTAGCTCGTCATTCGGTATTTTTCAGTTGACAGAGCAACAAGTGGGAAGGAAAGAGACCAGCAAACATAATAGCTTTTGTGACTAAATTCTAGTTTTTTATTGTTGTGACTAAATTCTAGTTTTTTATTCTTGTGACTAAATTCTAGTTTTTTGTTCTTGTGACTGAATTCTAGTTTTTTATTCTTGTGACTAAATTCTAGTTTTTTATTGTTGTGACTAAATTCTAGTTTTTTATTCTTGTGACTGAATTCTAGTTTTTTATTCTT
>JAHZNG010004805.1:0-10640 GCA_027744375.1 Orchesellides sinensis
TAGTGAAATCAGTTATGCATTTCCTAACTTGGAATACGATTCATACAAGTGGAAACGTGAGCATAATAAGATCTTTAGAAAAAAGTGACATGACTGGTTTTGTGCATCTAGTTATGATATACACATAATATGCTAGACGTACACAACTGGGGACTAATTGCGTTGTTGCAGAAATGCGCATTTTTGTTGAACAAGGCTGGTCTAATGTTTTTCTGCATGACTCATGTTGTTGGAAAGGTTAACTAGTTTACAATCAATCTAGAAGATTAGTCAGTTTACTGTATAGGTACGAATACGACATTATACCAATTTCCAAACTAAGTGTGAGGTCTTTAGGTCTGGAAAGTGAACCGCTTTAAAATTTGTTCATGCGTGTAATACTTTATCTCAGTCCGGTTTTTTAAAATGAATGTTCAAACGGACTTTTTGCATAGTATTACGTGAAACAATTCCCGTAGGATAACTTAAAATACTTAATAGTTATACTTGTGGCTAAACTTTAATAGATGCTTTCTGTTTTTAAATCACACGTATGGGAAACCAAAGTAATTAATCAAGTATTTTCATTGCCAATCCTATGCCATATTGTATTTTTTGTTCGTATAATTTGACTTGAGGCATTCCGTATTAAGTATTTTGTGGTTTGCGTAATAGCTGTGAGGTGATTTTTGAACACGTTATATAACACTGTCTAAAGGTAACCTTCTCCAGCAAACCTTTCCCTTGCAATGTAATGCAAATATGCATTGACACTTATCACTAAATGCTTTAATGCATTCATATTCTTCACTGAATTTCTCAGGAAGCGTATTACTAATCATACAGAATTGTCCTTGGAAGAAGTATTAATGCAAGGCCGGCCGTGTCCATCTTATAAAAGTTAATAGTTATGCCTATCACATATACCACATATAACAGTTTGTGTCACCCTTTTTTGTAATTGATCAAGTTGCATGTCACCATATGTCCATTATAGTTTATAAATATACTTTAAACGTGTGTGTGAAAACTTAACTTCAGGGCAAAAACCTCATTTTCCCTCGTTAAACTATACAAGGATCATTTTACATAAATATGTATGGAAGAAATGGTATCTTCAAGAAATAGTTTAGTCACCTTTGTACATACATATATGAGCGTACAATTAATAAGATATATCTATCGGAATGTAGTTTTATTGAAAGTAAAAAGGATTTTATACTTATTGTACACATTCAAACATTCCCAACACCATCCTATTATTACGTCTGTATGCATGCAGGTGAAATTCGGAGTTTCTTGTTTGTATGTATAGGGACAAATATTGGACAAGGTCAGGACGCTACGAATGCACCTCACTCTATTCAACACTCTCAAAAGAAAGAGAAATGAGGATAAAGATTTGGACACGCTCGTAAGGGTCGTGATATTATAAAAGGTCTGCTCATTTTAGGTAGGTACATGAATATAGAAGTAAATGAACTTCTGACATAAGGGTTTCCGATTAACCCTTCCCAAAAATACATAGATTAAACGTACTTAACGTGAACGTGTACTAAAGTTTAAATTTCCGTTTAGAAAACTCTCCAATGTGTATTTACAAGGTGACTGGTATAAAAATACACGAAAATTTCTCCAAAAACTATGTAAACTGATTGTCTTCCTTGCCTTGGCATAAATAGGTTTCATGTATGGTAGTATAGTTACGTACATATAAGATTTAGAATAGCGTTTGGATTTTCATTTTTGTATTTAGCACGTACATAATGCGTATATACTATTATGTCCAGCTTCACTTTATTCTTCGGTTTTTTTGTCGGTCATCACTATGCAAAGTTACCAAATCTCCTTTGCATCCTTGAAAATATTTACTGTTCCATGTTTGATTTTCTCATCTTATTTTATTGTCACAATTCTTGAACATTCTCTTACTACATAATATAGAAATCTCTCTTAGGCAATCTATTGCTCGGGATGTCCAGGGTCATTTTCTGTTATAAAAAATCTCACAACAACATTAATAGTTGCCCACATGATGCTAACATTATATGCATGCTTGTATATATTTTTACGATGCGATGGACATTTCTGGACAATCAAGCAGAAGTCTTTCCATGATAAATATATGCGCAAAACAAACTCAAACATCAAAGGCCGATAGTAATAAACGTAAACATGTGCCTTGTAACAAAGAGCAAGTTTGTTAGGTAAGGTCAATATGCTTTCTGGAGATAGCTCGCAATGATTTGTGTAGGGTAACGCGCATGGAACACGTTTTGGCATCATTCATGCTATTATTATCATTTCATCATGGAATCTTTTACCTTTCATTATCATAAATAGCCTATCTCAAGCATGACTTTGCATACACAGTGAGCATTGTGATAACACTGCGACAATGCACTGTAGGCTATTAAGCCCTGCCTTGTCACGTCTCTATAATATTTTAGTGGGACACGACAAAAAGGAACTTTTATACCACGTCTTGACCGTTTCTTTTCATGCCTAAAGATTACACAGGTATAATTTTTTCAGTATGACAAAAAATCCTCACGGTATAAAGTCAACTTGAAAAAAATTGATTACAGAGGACAAAAACAAATCCGTATTTTTTGTACCATATCGTGATAACAGAGTATAGCTTCTGTACATGGAACAGGTTTATCCAAACAAAAGTAAAGATGCTCATTATGTCGCTTGGATCTCCAAAATGAATGCATAAAGGGCTTTATTATTATAACTTTACTTCGAGCAAATATTAATGCATACATGAATATTGTCTGTATTTTCGTATACCTAAACTTAAATGTTTAGGTGTAGTAGCAAGATCTATATTATTACTAAATATGTATGTATGATGCTCGTTATTGTATCACGTTGAATACATACATATCCATAACGTGATGTTCTTATACAGTGATACGCACACAATGATAAACTCGTTTTCATTATATTTGTGATATCCACTGAAAACGTGAGTGTTTTTATGTGTATTTACCCCTTTTGGTATATGGGTTCTTATAGTGTTCAGTCAAGACTCACTTTACTCTCGTTCTCTATTGAACCCTTGTTCTTTCGTTGTGTAAAATGCGAACATTTTACGATACAATCATTACCACTGTTGTATATATACACACACACGCACATGCATAACATTATGTTGATAGGCCCTATGGAATGTCTTACCGAGCCAAGATTATTTCATTGCTTTTGTACAAAGCAAGTTATCATCAAGATGATGATGCTCCTGCATTCTGCATCATCAGTGTTTTCATGGATAGGGAGTTGTTCACATGACTATTGACTCCATACAAATTTTTACATATACCTATGTGAATTTTTTGTGATATAGCATAAATAGTTGAAGGGGTATTTTTTAGGGGTGGATTTTTATCTCAGGACTAGTTGTTCCAGGTAGTTGCACAAGTATAACATACATGAGTAGAATCAAAGAATAGTCATCGTGTAACCGGCTTTTGTTCACAATTTATTAATTTTTGCGATTCTACTTGCATATATTATCATCTTTTTACAGACAAAGAGTTTACGAGCAACGCAACTTCGCTGAAGATGCCGGACACAATGTTAACGCAACTAATCACTTGAACGTGACGTTTAGCAATCCATGCGCGTAGCAGGATTTTCATAAGTTCGGTGAAGATCTAAATACTATCGGAAAGTTATTGTAATTATAATATTACAAAAGGAATACCGAAAGGACGGAACATGGATCCAGAACTGCTGTCTCTAGACCGATTACCATTGCCCAGTTTAAAAATTTACACATTTCTAAGCGTTCTTGCTGCCTCAAGTTCCTGTTACTATATTTGGTCAGAGTCGGCTTCTGCCTTTGTAGACGGTAGTGAACAAAGCGGTGGCAGTGAAGTTAACATCATGCTAGAAGATACAGTGGCAAAGTTGAGTGTTAAGGACTGTGGTAATAGTGATCTTGATGAGGGAAGTACAGGATTAGGAGATCTAACACGGTATTTTGTGAATGATTGGTGGTCTGTTGTGGGAGATGTTGAAAGTAGTGAGAAAAATGTGACCAAAACGGATTGTGCCATGGAGGGTTATCAGCAAGTCACATGGCAGTTGCTTCGTTGGGCAAGCCAACAGCCTCATTGTGTTTGGGTACGTGTTGTTAACCTTTTCTTGAATTTAATTCCCATTTTACAGAATATATCTTTCTTTTAAAAATTGTAGGGGATTTTGCCAAAAGAATAATTGCTTTGTTATAATAAGAACTTCATAGCACGTCTTTTACAGTTTTTTATATGGTAGATTCCCATCCTGTCTTTGTATGCTTTCATTGTTACTATACATGTACACAAAACTTCCACCAACAGAGGCACACATATGTAGGATTGCGTTGAAACTTAGTATTTCATAATAATAATCATTCCCCTAAAATTTGTTTTGCATGGTTTCCTCTAAAGCTTCATATCAAGTAACGGAATCTTGTTTTTGTGTTGGAGATGATACGGAAAATAAATCCTAAAAAAGAGTTATATGTAATGGGAGTAAAATGACTCAGCAGCCAATTCTTCCCTTTTGCATTCATAAAAGCATTATTGTTACACTTCAGGAAACGGAAGGAAATACTCCCTCACGGTAATGGTATAAAGTATTAGGGAAAGTTTAGACCTGCATGCATTCTATTTTACATCTTTTTGCGTTTCATTCTAAAGTTTAATTGTTAACACGAGGAAGTTATTTGCGTGTTTGCAGCAGCATCATCATGCTAAATGTGTATCATGCTGGTATAAAGTCTTTTTTGTGGTTTTGTTACATCTAAAGAGTTCCTTTAATTGCATAGTTCGGTGTGGTTAGTTAAAGACCCGTTATATATGTCTCAAGTGATTAGGTTGTTTGACGGCAGGTTTTAATGGGGGCTTTTAAAGTTACTAATGAGAGATGGTGATGGTAGTAGGATGAAATATAATATGGGCTAAAAGATATTTGTATTTGAAATGCAGATACGATGTACAGATACAAGATACACACGTCCTTTATGCAAAAAGAAAGAACGAGATGTTCAAAAGTAAATGCATAATTACCAAAGGGTATACAATATAATAATTTAGCAAACGAAAGTAAAAATTACGACGAAATTTGAATACGGTTTGTTCACGCATTTAACATGATGATTGATTTATGAGGACAAAAGTAATTTTTAACGTTAAGAGTCCATATAGAGACTAGGCTAAAAGTCCAATCAAAAAGTGAAGTGACTTAACTTCTGCGAAGAACAATGAGCTATGAAAATGCGTGAAATCAAGAGCATAATTTTGTTTAAACATTTTCATAGTATGTAAGGTGTTGTAGTAATTTATAATATCATGAAGAGCGGACATGATGATAGGACATAGATTGTCTACAATGCATCTTTATGTGTTCAGATTAAATCAAGATTTAGTCTGATATACCTAAGGTTTGGCCAAAACAACGTACTTACCTGCATTAGTCTTTCCATGGTTGAGGAGTCCCAGCTTCTTATTCGTACACGATAAATGTGACATGATTATACAGTTAATGTTTTAGAACTTTTATTTTTCGATAAACCTACAGACAGTAAATCCAATCTCTTATTTAAAGTGCATAGTGCAATTCAGCTCATCGTGGCATTTATAAAACTACCTAAGTAAAATATGAGGAAATCAGTTTCACAGAGATGTGATACGAGTAGGTATTACTGCGAGAATTAGTTATGAAATCACTATGAAAAAGTCTTGATTCGTGACAACTGTGGGGTTTCGAATGCTTTTGATTGAAATTAGTTATGTTTGTATCGTGCGCGTGCCTTCCTGTTATACACAAATATTATGCAGTTCTAACTAAACTAAAAGGGTTAAAACCTTAAAGCACCAAAGGTGCTAAGACATTTGCTGCAGTTTAGATATTTACACAGAATGTGTTGCATAAACTGGGGCAAAATTTGCATCTTGCATAATGTCGTTGTTTTAGGTTTATTAAATAATTTTGTCAAGTTTTTTGATAGAGGAATTTTCTTGTGATAACTTTGGCTATTTGAATGGGCCATTCAATTCACCGGTTATTTGTCCAAATACCGATTTTCATTAAATATACTCACATTTGTCCTATCCTATCCTTTCATACTAACGTAATCATATGAGACCTTCGTATAAGGGTACGAATATTATGCATCTACTCCTTTCTTAAATTGCGGAAAGGCATTGAATTCTCTACGCCAAAGTTCTGAAAACCTTATGATCCCTCTTGTATCGCTACACGTGATTACCCATATAACCACAGTGGTCATCAAATACGGCAAGGAGATGTTATTACCTTATTGCCTTCATGTCCTTAAAATTTTCTACATTTGAAGGTAGTAAATATTAGCGTGTACTTGATCTTTCATACATAGGTAAATTTATTATTCGTACGGAAACGTAGTTCTGTCCATCCTAAGGAAATAAATACCTAAGGAGGATCAGGATGCAAAACATAACTTGCTTTGCCACACATGATAAAAGGGTAGTCTTGCTTTTTAGCAATCCTCCATCTTGCATCATAGTTACTACTACTGTAATTACTTGTGACTGTGCAATAATGCATAGTGCATTTATTGAACGTAGACAAATGTCTGTTACATATATATTAAATAGCTATATAATGAAGGCAAATAAATAAACAACGTTCCCTTTCACTTACATTGGTCTCAGTAACTAGTTTGACGATACACTGTTAGCGAAGGAAAAGGCGTACATTTGACAGATTTGGTCGGACGCATTTAGGACAGGCAAACTTGTGTATGGACTGTATTTTTGTAGCAGTTAAGGTAAACGATTGCGTACAATCAAGGATTTGCCTGTTTTTAGTTATTGTTTTGCAGTTTAGTTTAACGTGATGAATAATCTTTGTTTTCATACATGCAAATCTGGAAACGCTCATAATGTGTACCCTGTACTCTGTCTTTGCTATCATCTATATACCTAAGAATGTTAATTCCAAAACATGGTTATGAAAAAATTAGACAGTTTAGTATACATTGTGAATTGTGGTGGCGTCTAAGCTCCTTGATGCAGACATTAACCTTCCAAATCAAGCTTGCCAGTTAACCTTCCTTCTTAAATACATCCGACACGAAGATTATATACATGTATATAAAAATGCACTAAATAATGCAATTTATCACGAAGTGTTTGTTCCTGGTACCCCTCAGTCCCAGGAAACAATTCGCCACACCTTATCATTACAACAAGAAATAGTACATGACCTGAACAAACTGGAAGTTAGATACGTGCAGTGGAAATACTTAAGTCATTAATTCAAGTCCAAGATCTTGCAGATCTAAGTCTAAGGAAAGATTTTACAAAGATTAGATATAGCAGACTCAGAAGCAAAGTTATCAGTTTCTTTGTTCTCAAGTGAGAACTGCATTTTTACATAATTAATCAGGCACGTAAAAGTTTAGGATGCACGCATGCTCAGTTAGTGAACCGGAAGTTTCATCATTTAAGAAGAAGTCTCATATTCTTCTGTTTAAAGAATCGCTTGGGTTAAAGTTTTTAGCAAATACATATTAGCCGTACTGTATTGTTCACGTTATGCATGGTTGGGAACGATGACCTCAAGATGACATTGCAAATTGCAGCAGAATTATTACTGTATGCTTAGCTTTGTATAATAGTAATAATTACTAGAAATGAGCTAACTAATCTTTCCTTATTCATATATGCCTAGAAATGACGTGTGCAGTAGAACGAAAAATTAGGAGATGAGTTGAAAGGCAATTTTTAAAAACGAAACTTAAAAATTGTTTTTGTAGGAGATGTCTTTTTTACAGTTTAGTGGAAAATAATAAGATATACATACTCAATACCTTACTTTGCCTAGGTGTGTGTATTGTAAAAATGTTTTCAAAGACAGTCGTGTCTTAAGGATGTGTAATATTCTTACATTATATGACGCATTCTCAAGGTTATTCAATGACAAGAAACGTATCCCATTTGCAAAAGCATCTCACCTGGCAATGCAATACATAAAAAATTCTTGTTCGTCCACTTTCGTACCTTAATTGTAACCTCGATTCTCAATAATTTTGGGATGGCTGTGTTATATAACTCAAAAACGTGGAGTGAACAAAAGGTATCTCTAATCTATAATATGGATAGGGTCTGAACTCTTTTGAGGAACAGTTTTTAACAGATATTCTGATGCCCTTGATTGAAAAATAAGATACATTTTTACTCAGTGAAATTCATCGTTTTTTCTTCCCCTACATATAGGTAGGAAATACAGACTGCATTTATAAAACAAAAAAATCTGGCAGACAGAAGCAAGCAAGCATTAATGATCACAATAGTAATTGTCATGTGTAATGTAAAGGTATACAATTTAGTTGAACAATTTAACTTTATTGCAATTCTGACTCCCTCCATGCAGACTTTATTTTGTTTGTTTTGTTGTAACATTGTTTGTTGTATACAAATGTGAGAATGATTGTAATTGTAACGTTATCAATATAGTCTGGCAAAGTAAGAGCATGCAAAAATGTTGTCTACTTGTTTACCACATTCAAGTAAATATCCTTGTTTAAATTTATCTCATATAGCATGTGCAGTTTGTTGGCCTTGTCAGTAAATGTTTACCAACTCAAGAGATGCAGTTCATTACACCATATAGTATTCATGACATCGTTTAGTAAAGGATGGCTGCAGATTGTTTTCCTCATAAAGCTTCCCGTACATTTTATTGATGTCAGGATCAAATGAACTTGTTAAGAATGCTCATGTATGAATGTAATCTTCACATGTATGAATTTAATGTTTTATTTGGATTTCTATTTTCAGCCTCTGGTCAATCTAGCCTATTGCATGCTTGTTCTTCTCAGTCATTGGTCAACGTTCAAGAAGTTGAAGATGCGGTTGGGTGGTGCTTCTTCGTCTCAGTTCTTGGATTTCTTCAGCTTGCTCGACAACTATGCAAGGAACGTCACAACTATGTATGTACCAACACCAACTACCAAATTTTATCAAGCATTAATTCCTAAAAGCATGAAAAATATAGAAAAACTACTACATACGAGTATGAGCTTGTTACTATTATCAAGTATTATCTATGCGAGCGCTAAACCAACTTTGAGTAAAGATTGACTATTAAGATAATAAATTAATGATCTTCTTGTTTTCAAATTATTTTATGAAAATTGCACCAAACTCCAGTTTTGCCAGTAAAACAAGCTTTAAACTCGTTTTAACACATGTACAATAAAACATGATAATTAAGGTTTGGTGTAGTAAAATTGAATATGCGAAAGGGCTTACAAAGAAAAACTATAATAAAATCAAACTCTATAATTTAGATCCGAATTATATTTATTTTTGGATTGTATAATAATGTATTCCAGATAAGTATTAAACAAGGATGCTATATCTTTTTAATGTCTGGAAAAATATAGATTACAAACGGAGATGGAATAAATTACGTATAATACCTACTGGCAGTCTCAAACAATGATTTACTATGTACATTTCATGCATACTTAAATAATATTTTGTAAATATGTAAAGGTCCCCATAATCCAAATCAAACGTAGTAATTTTATTCCAAACTTTGTTTATTTATCCTCGTGTATGATTTTTGACGAACTATCTGTTGTTTCTTCCAGTTGATCATGATGAACGATATGACTAAAGCTGGTGAAGCAAGAAGACGAAGAATCGTGAGCCTACTGGCGTTCGTATTTTGCACCTCAATCTGCTTGTTTTTAGCTGTAATTGTGTGGTTTATGAACTCCACGTCTAAGGAGCTATCCCAAGACTTTCTGGACTTCCGTAATATCGTCCCTTTCATAAAACCATATGACGGGGAGCAAGCCACTCTCAGTGTCGGCTATGACTTCAACCTTGGACTTCACAGTGCTATTTTCATGCTTTCTGAAATTGGACTTCTTGTCATTCAGACATTTCATGCTCTTACAATGTGTATTTTAGACCAAATGTACTTTCGACGCAAGTCAAGCAAATGGAACCCAATAAGTATTTTTACGCCGTCTGCTCTAGCAGACAATGATGAAGAAGATCTCTATTTGTGCATCTCACAAGATATTAACTACAGATTTGAGATAGTGTCATTACTGTTCGATTTGGTAAGTGAGCACAGCTAATTACCCTTTTTATTAATTAAAATGCAAAATCATGTTCTATATTCCTTTAACTGGAAACGGCCAGCGGTTTGCAAAAAACAGAATTTACCGTTTTGCAATTAATCAGGCAATGATTACTTGAAAATGTACTTTTTACAACGTGTGAATCGCCTCAGCTCTAAATGATTTTTATGAACTCTGAATTATGGGTAGTGCTTAAATTAAAGGAAGTGTGCTCTGGGTGTTTGCCTAATTGTTAATTCTCATGGGTTGGATTTTATTATTATTGCAGACAAACACAAGTACGTATGTAGTTATTTTCCACTTCGGTGCATTTTTATTTTGATGAGCTGTATTGTGTTTACGAGTCACTGTCAAGGTCATTAATGAATTAAGTACAGTTTATATTTTGGTAAGGCCTTTCCGGACATTCTCATTATACATTCATTTCTCATTACATAGGTAGAATGCTCAGTCTGCATGTAATTTACCTCATCAGGTCATGTTAAATTTACGGGGGTGTGACTCATATTATATTAATATTATGGTC
>JAHZNG010004806.1:0-33478 GCA_027744375.1 Orchesellides sinensis
GAGATTTACTAGGGTAGATATTTTTTGTGTGCGTGGTCGGTTTTAATGGACGAGGAGGTTTCCAATGTTCCATTTGAGTATGATTTTATACAAATAATCTTCTATTCATTTCCGACCCCGATTTCCTACATGAGCATAACTTAACCCTTTAGATTTTGCTTGAGTGCAAAGTATTAATATTGGAAGGAGATAATTCCCGAGAGTCATTTGAATTCCACTTGTCATCACTGTCACAACGTAGGTCACAAGGTTGTTCCACAATTAAACTGTACACGTCAATATATTTCAATTTTTATATTGTACTATCTTATCATAGTATGATAATCATCATGTGGTTCATACGTAAAGCGTCTGAGTGTTATGGTGCAGGAATGTCTGCAAATTCCTGATTTATTGTTGTTCCTGTTGAAGTCCTTGACGTGGTACATGCAAATAATATATTTATCATGCATTTTCTTTGGCAAACGGAGAAAATTAGAATGATTGTGCTAGAAGTCGAGTTTATAGTCTACCATATTACATCAAGAAATCCATATTATCTATTATCGTTGGAAGATAATAAGCCTGAGCTAGTTTCAAATGCGGAAAGTGAAGAGATTCAGATCAAACTTACTTTGTTGGAGTTATCTTTCAAAAGATCATTGCCCACTTTTTAGTCGTGGTGGGGTTCTTCGTGTGACCTTTCTGTAAACTGCTGAACATTGGAAATTAATTTAACCAAAAGAAGACTTTCAAACAGTGCTAAATACATTTAAACATTCCAAGAATCTTTGTTTTACAAAATCTTTAGGCTCTTTTCATAAACTCTGTGCTAATTTTAAATTGAAACAGTTTTAATACGGCTCCAAAGAATACAAAGAACATTTAGGGCATCGCGAGTGGCAGTTTAATTACATTATATGAAAATTAGACGAGGCTTTTGGCGTCTTCTGAAGAGAATATATATTGCAAATTGCGACAAATTACTGTTTTAAATCGAAGTTGGGATTCCAACGTATTTTTTCTTATTCTTGAAACACAAATCAAGCCAACCGACAACCTACCGTGGAATTATGAAGATGAGCAGAAGAAGAAGACATCAGCATCGGTATCAGTCTATGCGCATAAGTCACACAATGTGCAAAGCTATTGTTGTGGTAAGTAAGACTACATTTTTCTTTGGCTTTCTTGACTTTTAAATGCTTTTTTACTAGGAAGATTTCTCTTCTTGTTGTTACGTTTTTGATGATGCTCATAAATTCTGGAAAGGCAAGACAAAAAAGAGTTTTATTTCGTGTGGTTTATCCAGTCAGATTCTTTGGTAGTTGATGCAATCCAATGCAATTCACGTTTGAATCAGGCATCATGTCAAATCATGGCATTGTTTTATTAGGTTTCTACTCAATTTCTGTTTTAGTTGCTGAGTTTTAAAACACTGGTTTTTTGTTGCTCTTTCTTATATGTTTGGGAAACACTGTGACCAGAAAAAATATTCACGACACAGTAAATCTTTCTTCTTCGCCATATCTACACCTTTATTTTTAAAAGCTAGAAAGAGATAGAGAACAACGTGAAGCTTATTTGAGTCTGCTTATTTAAAGGGGAGAAAGTTGAGAGGAAAAACACGAAAGAATCTTGTGAAACGTGGTATTTTCCGGTTTCCAGATTTATTTTAGAAGCAACCCAGGATTTTTATGGGACAGGACAAGTTAATAATGATATGAATGACATGACTGAAATATAATCTGGTCAAAGGAAATTCTTGGTTCTTGCTTTTTACTCACATTTTGTTTCTTTAAACAAATCATCCACTTGAAATTCTTGACAATTCTAGTTCATAAAATATGTCTTAAAAGTACGATTTGTGTGTGTGGCTTGTCTTAAATGCATAAATGAGTCTTGTAAACCTTGTTATAATTCAGTTTAATACGACTTGATTGCTGCATAGGAAATGACTTCACACGTCGCATATATGTGCATCTGCAAATGGCATCATAAAGCTACGTTATGTATGTTTTCAGTACGCCTGATTTTTTTGTGGTTCATTCCAAAAGCATTCCTTTTTCATTCATTCTGTCTTCTTAACATCATTATCAGATTCCGTCAAGATAAAGATAAGTACCCTGAAACCCTTCTAGGAGAGGGTGAAGGCGTGAAGGGATGAAGAAGGTGATGATGCCGCACAAGTTGGATTCATTCTAAGATCTAAGATGCACTTGAAGGAATTCACATTTTAGTAAGAACAAGGACAATGATGTGTATTAGACAAGGAAGGGTTACTATTTATCAAGCAATCTTTTAATCGTTTTACATTTTTCTGTGAACATTTGTATTTTCTTGGAAGCTTTTTATTAAAGTGTTAGTTGCCGACCTCTGTTAACTTATATTGTCTTATATATACATTCATTACAAAGAGGACCACCAAAGGCACCGGCAACAACATCATAATTTAACGGCTTTGTCATTATATCTTTTGTTGCCGTCTGTAGACAAAAAAGCTTCCGGAATAAAATTCCAATTTTTACAAAAAGAAATGCATGTAAGTTTTTTTCATTCGGAAGAAAATACAGGTGAATGAAAAAAACATGGAATGCTTTATGTTGTAAAAATGCACCATCATCTAGCGTCTTAATAAACCATAATAATATTTAGAAAAAATGTCACGGAGCAACTCAAGTGGTCCTATAACAGGCTTTGTCAATATTGACTTAAAACTTGTTGAGTTACAACTTTTGGACAAGATAAAAAATCAAGAGTTGAATATACTTGAGTCAAGTCTGGTGTTGGTATGCATACTTATGTTGTAGCTGTTGTTGACGCCTCTTCAGTTGTCTTTGTAAGAACAAACTCTTTTAGATATTTTGAAAAAAGATAGCATAATATTTTGCAGTGCAGGTGAAAAATCACAAATCAAGACTCAAACATAATTTCACTTTCAATCAATTAATACATGATAGTACGTTGATAATCATAATCTCTATAATCTGTGTGTTTCTAAAATACATACTTACACATTATGCACAGATCAATGATCAAGGACGCATTATTATTATTAAAGTCACATTAAAGTATAAAAGCACTAAGACGATAGTAAATGCATATATCGATGTAATTACGAGCTTCTCCAATGCATTTATACATTTATTGCTTTCAAAGATTAGATTCTTCATGGCTCCAGTCCGGAGCAGTCAATTACCATTGAAAAAAAATGGATTTAACATTTTCTAACGCTTCTGGGAATACCATAAAATCCAATAGGTACACATTTTTAAGCTCACAATAAAACTTCTTCCTCTTTTACTAGTAGATGTTTATATAATTTATGTTTGAAAAAGTCAGTTTGTACAACGTCGAATTAATATACCTAGTTATAACAAAGCCAATCAAATCACTTGTAAGAATCAAAGAAATAATTATATCAGCTTTAAGTTATTTTAAACGCTATACAGCAGTTAATTCTTTAAAAAATTTAAATTCTCACGTTTCAACGAAAAAACTTTTCTCTTAAAAATTTCATGAGAATAGCCGTGAATCAGCGTGGTCTGGCATTGGTAAAGAAGTTTGGTCTGTTGGATAGCATGGAATAATATTTTCCTACCACTTTAAGTCAAACCAGGTTGACGATTGTTTGAACTAAAATTTAATGCCAAAAAAAATATTGACAAATAAATACATTGTGGCAACAAATTGTTTAAACGAAACAATCAAACAATAATATGCACTAATTTAGATATCAATATAATGCGCAAGCATAATAACTAGAACAAAGAAATGCATATAAAATATTGTATTGTTCCTTGTCGCACGTTTGCATAGATGATAATCCTGGAAGGAGTGGGCTTGTTAACAATGACAAAAGTTGAGGGAGCCAGTAGGCAAAGTCAACAATCATCATTTGGCGGAGATGGGAATGGTGGTAATGATAGCAATGGTTGGAGCATGAATGGATTTAACACATTTGGGACTGGGAGTGGTGGCAGTGGGAATGCAGGTGCTGGAACGGAAGGCACCAAGAGAATGCGAGATCGTTGTGGACGCTTCTCACTTCTGCGTGTTTTGTAAGCAAATAAAAACAATGCATTTTTATGGGCTTGAGTAATCACTTGATTTATTGCTCAATCATGATTATAATTGTGGCGGCTCATGACTCTTTTTGATATTTAGGCAACAATGGGAAAATCTACAGAAGCGTTGTCGCCTCGGCTATCGGGATAACAGCCACATAAAAGGAAGAGATCGGTATGAGTACGTAACTGGAACAGGAAACAGTCCCCCTAGTCCATCAGCAATTGATGATATTACAATTGGGAAAAGATCAGACCATCTTCTTACTTATAGGGAAGGAGGTGGAGGCAACATTGTTGGTATGGATGACCAATATATAAATCATTACTATGAGGTAAATGGTGACGCACTGGAATCTTGCTGTCCAGTTGTATTTGAAGTGATTGCACCCATTTATGGACGGAATCGAAGTGGTAAGATTACAATATTGGATATTGGCTTAATAATAGGGATATTAGCCATGAAAAATGGAGTCCTCAATGTCTTTACTGGTTCTTGTAGGCCACATGGTGGAACTCTACAAGGATGAGAATGTACAACAAAAGTTTTATGAATATCGCTGTCACAAGGATTACATGGACCGACCATGCCGATTTGTTGACGGTCAGCATAGCAAGATCTCGAAATGTGTACAGCAATATCTGGATACCTACGCGTTGGTCCACTCTGACACGTCGCAAACAGGTTGGAGTATGGAGCATATCCGAGTGGCCAGTGGGTGCGCATGCAAAGTGGATCGCGTCAAGGCCAGTCGAAGGCGTAAGAAAGTTTTTGGATCTAATTCTCATCAACAGAGGGGTAATTCTAATAATAACATGTTTTTGAATGGAGGAGGAAGTAGGATTGGTAGCAATTCAAAGAAACGTTCTAGAGCGTCATCAACATTACAACAGTTTCGGTCAAGTATTTTTGACTACTAGTCGAACTAACATATTTATTTTTCATTTTGGAAAAATATTCCTTTAAGTTATACAGTTAGTGTACAGTCATGTACATTTCGGATAAAATACGATGACTTTAATTTACATTCTTTGGCATGTATAAATATAAATGTAAGCTAAAAGCATATTCATACAATTGGTAAATGTATGCAAAGCGAATACTGACAAAAATCTCAACTGTGTACAGTTTTCTCTCTCTCGGAATCATGACAAGAACATAATTTACAATACGCAATATTCACAAATGTCAGTGAAAACTTTCTTGAATTTTTTCTGAATTTTTATAGTGAGATGAGGAATATATTATTTATCATGATAATGATATCTATACTCAAATACAAAATGATCTCGGGTATGTTGTATATTTATTATTGAAGTGTGTGTAAGCATTTATAAACGTATATTTAACATTTATGCATTAGATACAAACATAAAATTGGTAAAATACATACTCCTATGTATTGATTGAATTTAAATGGATAGCGAAATAAATATTAAATATTATCAAGTTGTACAATAGACATAATATTGTATGATCATCATTATCTCTTAAGAATAAAAGGATCAGGTAACTTTTTTATTATACATTTTCTGCACAGGTAATAAGGTAATGCATGAAATATATATATATATATAATTCAATTCGCTTAATTACTAAAAATGTGCTTTCATTGAACATTCATTCAAACATCTACATTTGCAATTCATGCTATACTTGTGGTATGTATTTAATTTGTTATCACAAAAACCCTACACTGAGCTAAAGATGAGCCTGCTAGCGAAAATAGCAAGAAACAATAAAATTTCTTTATGGATTAAGCATGCTAAAAAGCTAATTTAGTTTCTTTTTGCCCTGGTTTAACTTTCAGGTATCCTCAAGAAGTTCTATACAATTTCCCACCCTGCATTAATTGTAATATTCATGCTATGTGCTAAACTGACAAC
Organism: Orchesellides sinensis; assembly: GCA_027744375.1. Classification (NCBI taxonomy): domain Eukaryota; kingdom Metazoa; phylum Arthropoda; class Collembola; order Entomobryomorpha; family Orchesellidae; genus Orchesellides; species Orchesellides sinensis. Next base: position 5,931 of record JAHZNG010004806.1, read on the forward strand.
TGGCTAAAAAAGCATAGTCATAAATAGCATAAAATCAACATAATTCTTCTCTGAAAAACTTCAATTGTCAATATCTACTTTTTACACTTCAGTATTTCCGGGAATTCTCCCGGTGCAATCACAACATAGATTAATAGTAACCGTGATAAACTTCCAGTTAGATCTGAGTGTTTCAGGCAAACTCACGTCATCATCCTCACAGGACGTGGAGTCTGATGGGTTGACCCTCTTTAGAACCTTGGTCTTATACCGCCTAGGTCTACACCGGAAGAAGCCATTGAAGCAAAGCCTAGACTTGCATTCCGCCGTACGGACAAATCTCGGGTAGTGATCTGCTCCCATGTCCTTCCATTCATACTTAGTTTCACAAGTCCAGGGCAATGCAATTTCTTGGGCTTCCCCACCAGTAGTAGTGCCGCTTCGCTTTTGAAGAATTTGTGTTTGGAGGTCACGCTTCTTTCGATCTTTCTGCTCACGGTATTCATCATCCCGAATCTTTTGGTCTACTTCGTCTTGAGTCAAAGCAAAAAAGGAGCGCTTGAGCGTTGGTCCAATAAGTCCTCTTGTGGCTATGTGGAAGTATCAAAGAATCATATCATCGTGAGAAAATATTTATGGTAATTAGATCACAAAAAAGCACACAATGGTATTTTTACGAGGATCTAATTGGATCACAAATACAGAAAGGGTTATACAAAGATATTTACCGATTGAGGGCTCTCCACAGTTTTTCTTCTTTTTTGGCCCGCTCAGCCCCATTCCATCCTCAATTTGTGCGGAAGACGCTAAAGGAATTGAGGAGCGGATTTGAAGGGCTGTCTCATCAGAAAGTGTGATTCCTGCTCCACCAAGTGCAGGCATCATTGATTCTGGGAATTGAGAGAGTTGATTGAATGAAGCCGGTGCTCTCATACGAACATTGCTACTAGTCCGATGATGATGACCTGTCTGATGAGGATGATAGGGAAGTCCATCGCCGACTGGAGGATACTGGTGAAACATGGCAAGTGAAACGGAATTCCGGAGATTCCAGCTTAGGAGTAGAGCAATAATTATCATCTAAAATGGTAGAATAAAAAACAATTGTGCACAGAATTGCATTTCCGTTTCTCTTTAAAAATTAGGCTAATATAGCTTTTCTTTTTACCATTTTGGGCTTAAAGAAAAATGTGAAGCTGGCTGGAAGTAGGAAGGAATTCGGTCGCCGTTGTTCAGTTGTGTGCATTTACCCCGTTGTCGTAAAAATGAAGTTATGCTTATACAGAGAATAGCGTTGTGTTGCAAGAGTGGAAATTTATTAGAAATATCAAAATATGAAGGATTTCGATACTAAACTCCTGGAATGGAATGGAATTTTAGGAGAGCCCCTTGTGGAAGGTTACTCCTGCAAAATCAAAATGACAGCGTTATTTCAAATATCCACCTTATTTATATACGAGGTGAAGTAAAGAATATAATATGTAACAGGAAATTTCATGTAAGTATATGAGACTTATGTATAAATACCAATAAAGGTTGTATTTTTTATAGAAGTAGTGGCCAAAAGCAAGACCGTTTTCTCATTTCAAGTTAAATATACAAATAAATACAATTCAACGTGATTTTAATGTAAAACGTGAGCAAGATAAGTTTGGTTGAGTGGGCGGTCAAGCTTTCAAGGTATTATGTATGTACTTCTTAATCATTGTAATGATTAGCGTTGGCTTTTCAGCTCCAGATTAGTATGTATTACAAACGGTTTAAATATACTTATTCTAGAAGAGGATTGTTAGTTAGAATTAGTTATCAAAAATAATATACCTTTGAAGTCAGTGTGGTAGCTGGCCAGGGTAGTTATTGGATAACTATATGTTTTTGAAATATTTTTTAAAGCAGCAATTCTATGATTGAATGATGTTATCGGGTATTTCTTGTCATTTATAAATGATTGCAAAGAACGTCTGAGTTTTAATCAAGACTCGTTGAAAGAAAGTTTTAATTTTGTACTTTTACTTTGTATGAAAATCTTCGAGTCTTTTTGTTATGATGGAAGGTGTGTTGGTGAAAGAAATGAATTCAAAATTGCACTTACACAAAGAAAGTATATATGTATTTGTGATTTTGATAAGTAAAAATAAGATGAAGACACAAAATTTGGCAAAGGAAAGGAAAGTATTTCTGATGGATTATTATACCAAGACGAAGAAAAGATTTATGATAAAACAGCGTCCGGTTTGTCATTCCTTTTATACCTGACAAAACACCTTGATTTTATCCGGCCCTTATGAACAAAAAGATATATAGAGAGAATAGAAATACGGTTTATGCCTTTAAGATGCCAGCTATACTTACGGCATCATAATAATTTGTATTGATATGTATCATACCAAAGATGAAAAGAAGGAGAAAGGCGTAATTGTACTTTGGATTTATTGGAAACAAGTAAGGCATATTTTTACAAGAGAAATTACATAAAATGAGACTCCTAGAAAAGGCACTTAAAATGTAGGCAAAACTAACAAATATATCGTAAATCAAACCATTGTGTGTTTACCTCGAATCGACTTAAAGGACATAGACCACGCAAGAAGATGTGACGAACTTCCAGTAGCTGAATCGGATGATGCATAGAAAAGCGGAGAGGAAACCGTCAATCAACCTTCTCTCCCACTAACAAACAACACGCTTTGAACGTATAAGGATCTCTGCACGCTTAAGTTATTATTATGCACTTATTTTCGCATTTTGTGGTTACCTAAATATAGAAAAAACAACAGCGTTTTTGTGTGTGTAAAAAGTCAACCCTTTCCTTGTTGATTTGCGTGTGGTCACTCTCACTACGACCTACGACTATAATATAATGCTTTAGTTTCCGGATATAAGAAGAACAATTAAAATGTACGAAAATTGCTTTCACCAAAATAGTATTTATTGTTGTCAACTTAAGCGAGGTATCTTATGTGACAGCCTAATGGAATTCATGGGAAAATCTATTAACAAGATTTTATGGCGAATACGGAAATAGCGACAATGGACAACAAGCCCGGGGTAAGGTGAGAACTACATTAAATCCCATAAGGCACTACAACAGGAATAAATACACAATGAAATAAAATCCTTTTAAAAACGAATTTAATGCATCATGTCTTAAATAGCATAAAATCACGCAAAGGATTCAGAAGTTCATGAGGATGATCTAAGGTAAGTTTACCAGAGCATTTGTAATGTAATGCATGAATCATGATGGTGCTCAATCTGGTTGAAGTATGTTCAATATTTATTAATTTGACTGTTTACCTTCCCCATCAATTCTTGATTCTTCTTCACACTTTTGTGGAAAAGTAAATCTGTGATCTGTGTTCATGTGGGTAATACCGCGTGTTTTACAGAGAAATTGAGAGATTTCATTTTGGCTTGGCTTTCTTGTATAGTAACCCCACCATATATTTATGCATTTGGTCGTAATCGTAAATAAAGATAAAATGTCATGCGTGTGTTATTGAGTTTCTTTCCTGATCGACTTGACTTAATCGAATAGGGGGACAAGCTAACAGCCCAACTCTCCAATGAACTATAAACTCTTTAGGAGTTTGATTTCAAACACATTAATGGACTGTCGAACATTGCAGGTGAGAAATAACATATAAAATCCTTTACGAATCTCTAATCTTTAAAAAAACAATTGTCCAGCAGGTCACACAATCATTTCAGGTTGAGATTTGAGAACATCCTGGCCTCGTTTTGCTCGGACAATTCTGTTTATAAAATATTTGTAATGTTGTAGAGTTACTTTGTATGGTACATATTCAGAACTGGCGAATGTGTTGAGGGGTGTTGTTATTTCTTCTGTCGTTTGCTGATTAAAGATGGGCAAGGTACATGGAGGATTGGAGAACACGTTTGTTTTTGGGGACAAATTTGTTCTGCTAACGAACAGGTCACCATTTTACATGGGTGCGTCATACGAATTGATGATCATTTGAATAGGTGATTGTGTATTAAATATTGATTGGGTATAATTACCAAGATGGAAGTAGTTTGGGTTGTTGGAGGGTAGAATTTAATATATCGAAGATGGTCATTTATAAAGGATAACGTACTATTAAATTTGAGTTTTCTAAATCAACTGTTTCTTCCGGTACCAAATAACTACCAATGCGCAATCCTCATTATGTACGTATGTAATAAATAATGAAAAAAGAAGTAGAATTTTAGCATGGGGCATTGTGATAATGTCCATGTATTTGGCATGCGAAGTCGTAAGAACGAAGGATATATTGGACGCTTCAGTCACTGGTGAGTCTTTGAGTCTTTGTAGTTAGTCGTAGCATTTATAGCTTTGGATAATTTATATAGGTAAGTAATATGTTGGTACATCAAGGTACAAATCAATGTATTATAAATCAACTACTTCGTCACCGGTGGGTGACCAGCATCAGACATTGAACGCATTCCTGTATGTATGCATGTATGTATGGAGTATGGAGTATAGACGTCACGAAGACAAAGAAGGAACCAGAGGAATGCACAAGAGTTAATCCCAATGTATTAAATATTATTAAATATTATGTAATGAAAATATTTGAACGTCTCAAATCTCTTGTCAATCACTTGGGGTCACTGGGGACGAATATTTTGGTTGAAAAATTGCGTTTTACTATAATAGACCTGGAAAAAACTTACTCATCCACATGTGTCTAGATGTATTGTTTACATTACAATGGACCAAGAAAATGTCTTTATTAGTATGGTGGATAGATATGAAGAGTGTATGCATGGGTTACACACGACACGAGGAACTTTTTATGTTTAAGAACATTTTCCGTTTTTTGGGTTGAATTGGTACGCAGTGTGCTCATTTCATTAAAACTCGAACACCAACGATAAGAGGACTTTAATCTTGTTAAATCAAAATAATAAAATTGATTTGTGTGAAATAACCTCTGGTTGGTTTCCTTGTTGTACTCTTATGTTTTTATTGTTTTGCGTTTAAATCAATTTTGATATAAACCAAATATTATGATGGACCTTATGGCCCCAGCTTCATGGCACGCTCTTTTCCTTGTTTCACGTGCAACCTATAGTGTACTCTATTTCTATTTCATGGTGCATTTCAGAAATATGTTTTATATTTAAAGGAGGAATATATTAAAATGTAAAGATCCAATCTACATCCAAGTCCGATACAATCCTTAGTTTACTTTTACTTGCTGATTATGCTGATCTAAATTTTTTAAAAAATGTTATGTCTGTTGAGTAGGATTAGGCATTGTTTTTTGTGCCAAGTATTTAATACTTCTTCTTTTTTAAGTATCGCATGTCAAGTCTCGAATCTCATTGGGATGGGAGAAAGTGAAATCTTCCATCGCCCCAAGTCTGAAATCAGTTATTAATTTTGTCAAACGTCATATAACATTTCATTAGTTTTCAACTAATGAAGATAATTTCCGCATTAACTTTCACTTCCTAATTCGTAAATCTTGTCCTTGATCCATTTGATAGCATTAAATTAAATCTGCTATAAACAGTAAAGCACGCGGCACAGAACGTACTATAGAAAGAAGGTTGTATAAATACATATGTATATATGAATGTACATGTTTAGAAGCAAAGCAAAGTACATAGGAATGCATGAATGTATGTACTTTCTGCGTAGTCATCTACTTCCATGAATTGTACATAAAGACGTTTGCAGGAGATAATTATAGATTAGAAAAATTGTCACATTTTCTTGTTATGAAAGAAAAACAGGAAATGATCTTTTCATGGTGGTTGCTATCAATAAAATACGATTGCGACAGTGCAATGATTTCTTTACAGGTAGTTTCTACTAATAAGCAAACAAAATGCTGTTGAATTCATGGATTTTTCTCATTTTTATTGTATTTTATTACTTTTATCATACAACCATCAATTTACTTACATCATATTTGGTATGAAAGAGCACAAACTGTGTTTATAGAGTATGTATATATAGTCTTATTTTATTAGTGTGTTAAATCTATTTTATGGCAGTGTTGATAATTGAACAGATTTATACAGCTACTTACGATGTGTATTTGTATATTATAAGGCATTTTATACTTGTAATTCTATACTGATTCCAGTTAAATGTCTACAACAATATATTACGGGGAACATTTGATATATTTTTGCATTCCTTCAAAAACGAATTCCGTGTCTCATTTATACTACATACATTGTTTTAAAAAGTTAACTACATACTACTCAAATGGCACGGTGTTTTAAACATTAGAGATGCCATAAAGCTATAGGCACGTATTCCAGGCATGTTAGTGAGCTAATAATCAAACTAAAATATACATAATAATAATACGTAGGTTGTAGGTATTAGTTAATATTTTAATAACCGCAAGTATCTAAAAAATGTTGATCAAAATTTAAAAAGCTGTTTCAACTCAATCTAATTACTCCTTATTATTATAACAGTATAGGATTCATTCTTGGCGACGAAGAACTGAACATTTTTGCGGATATACATTTTTAACTCGGATGGAAAATATTATAATAATGTGTATGTGTGTGAGTGAGTATCAAAATACTATTTAAAATCTGGTCAGTTAGTAATAATAAGACGGAGTCGTAGCGTAAACGGGTCTCTCCTACTAAACTGATAAATTTTAGGATCTGTACTGTAGCCAATTATTTCCACGTCGTATGTTCTAGGTTCCCGAATCTTCCTCCGGAAATGGAGTGACGCTGGAGTTTCATCATGGTTAATTTCCAAAGCCCCGTCCTCATTACCTGCTGCTATTACATAGCGCATACGAACCTGCAGAATTGGCATTATTGAATTAATTGAAAGTTGTCTATAATTGGCAGTAAAACTTTTACTTTCACTACTATTTATAGCATTCCATTAAAAAGGAATTACATAGGCATATGTGTTAACTCGTGTATAAATACCATGTTTTTGAGAGAAGGTTGCAAGCGAATGATTCTATATCGTGGCCTTGTATGATCCATGGGCACCATGAGAATTAACTGATCGTCCAGTTCCTTGTGATGTGTATCTACAAAGAATGACGATGAGGCTGTTTCTATGCTGGAGTTATTTTCTGGATATGATGCTGATGAGATGGATCTACGGCCGCGACCAGATCGACTAGCTTGTCCAACCTATGTAACGTAAAAACGTTATAAACAAAATACGCATATGTTTGCAAGCGAATCACTCACTTATAGTTCTATATACATTTTCGCTTTACCTTGCAAGAGAAACATCCCTCGGTAGAAATAAATTTGTCTGTTCCTTCGGAGGTTAGTGAAGGATCTTCTATATCGTAGCCACCGTACGCAGGTGGGGTAATGGTAGACAGGCAGTGTCCTTGTCCTATACGATGATATCCAGCAGGACAGCCACAGATGAATCCATCTTGTCCATATGAAATACACCCGAATGCACATGGACTTCCGAGGCAGTTACTGCTCATCTACCAAGATTTCATGGGGAAGGATGACAAACTAGGTCAATGATTTTGGCAGGTTTGCTTTTACATTTATACATTAGGTATTCAATAACATGTGCGTACCTGGACACAAATTAGGAGCATATTATCAAACTGATAGCCTTCTGGACATTGGCATTTATAACTTCCTATTGTATTCTGGCATCCAGCACTGCCACAAGCCCCACCCGTACACTCGTCTTCATCCACACATTGATTATAGTAGTAGTGCTGAGAGTAACCTTCGGGACAAGCACATCGGTAACCGCCCACGACATTCTTTGAAATTCGGTAGTACATTAGTTAAATACTTTTTTGCGAAAACTATGTGTATAATTCATTAGCAGTATATGTTAGTACCTGACAACCATGCTGACACCTAGAGTCGTCCGTGCATTCATCTGCATCAAGACACATTGTTCCAGATGGATCTGTGTGGAAGCCACGAGGACAAATACATTTATAGCTGCCCATTGTATTAATACAGGTTCCTGGTGGGGGACAGATTCCACCTTGCTCTGCACATTCGTTTATATCTAAAACATTAAGGAAGTAATAAAACGAGTTATTTGGTTTTACGACATTCATATTCCATACACGAAATATTCGTGTATGTGTCCCTTGATGCTTATACCTAAACACTGATCACCAACTTGACTAAATCCTTTAGCACAAGCACACTTATAGCTGCCTTGTGTATTCACACACTCATGTTGACAACCATGACGGCCTGAAGCACACTCGTCAATGTCCTTACAAGTGATCCCATCACTGGACAATGTGTAGCCATTTGGACAAGTACAGATGAAACTGCCCACAGTATTTTCACAGTTATGTTGACAAACTTTTGGGGTAAAATCACACTCGTTCACATCTATCGAGGTAAAACATTAATATGATGAAAATTCATCTTATATTCCGGGTTTATTCATACAGATCCAAAATTATGTTTTCCAATATATTCTGACCGATGCAATGTGTTCCGGAGGAATCCACTTTAAAGCCCTTGTTACAGATGCATCTGTACGAGCCCAGCGTATTTATGCAAGTACCGTGCTTGCAGAGATCAGGAAGAATTGAGCATTCATCGATATCTGTTGTGAACAAAGTATACAAAAAAATGTGACTTTTTCAGACTGCAACCAATTTGGGGTACTTTGAGACATGCTTTTTTTCTTACCTGTTCCATCAATAGAATATCCAGCTTCAAGACACAATTCTTTATGGGCTCCAGTCCCTGGTTGAGGACAACGTTCACACCGTGGTCCCCAAGCTGCTCCCATCGTACAGCAACAGTCCACTTTTGTTGTTCTTGACAAAGCGGCTGACGAATCTCTGGTAATGCATTGTCCTCCGACCAACTGACGAAAGCAGAATCCTTGTCTTCTATCTGCAATAATACATAAATATGTTTAAAACCTAAAGACAACGTATGCTTCATTGTTTTGAGTAAACCTATTATGATTACCAATGCACTTAGAGAAGTCTTCGTTAGGCTCAAACCCATCATAACATTCACATCTATAAGACCCTGGCGTATTAACACATCTCCCATTCTGACACAAGCCACCTTCCGTAGAGCACTCGTTAATATCCCGACAATCATCCCCACTCCCAATCTGTTGATATCCATCTGGACAAATGCACATGAAGCTGCCAATCAAATTTTTACACATAAATTTGCAGTTGTTCGCTGGAGAAGAGCACTCATCAAGGTCCGTGCAGTGTCTTCCATCTGGTGCCAGCACGTAGCCATATGGACAAGCACACTTATATGAGCCAAGTGTATTATGACAACGGAATGCACATTGGTGACTTCTTTCACGACACTCGTCCACATCCTCGCAAACCTGGTTCGGGCCTGGGGCAAAGCCTTCAGCACAAGCACACTCGAAACCACCCTCAACATTGAAACATGTTCCATTCCCACATGCATTACCGGAGACGCATTCATTTTCATCTGGAATAAGAATCAAAATATTATGAAGGCGACGCTTATAACAGAGAGCTCTTGACTTTCTGGAAATCTTATTTGTTTTGATGAGTATTTATTCTCTTCATTCTCATACCTATGCATTTGTTGCCAGAAGAGTCAAGAACAAATCCTTGAGGACACTCACAACGGAACGAGCCATCTGTGTTGACACATTCTCCACCATCACACACATCCAAACGGATGGCACATTCATCCAAATCTTCCCCTTCGTCACCTCGCCCGAATCCTTGTGGACATAGTTTCTGAAAGTCTCCTGGAATTCCAGAAATAAATTTTATTCATGCTTATAGCATCTTATGCTTATATCATAATTTATTTAATAAAATCTTACTTGATCCGATAGGTGGACAAGATTCACAAGAAGAACCCCAAGCTTTACCCCCTGTACAACAGCAACCCATCCTAGTTACATAACCCCTACGTGCCTTTGTACAAACTCCTGGTCTACCCACAGATAGTCCTCCAAGTAACCCATCATAACACAAATCTTGCCTTACATCTACACATTTCTTCCCATCCGGACTTAAAACAAAATTTTCGGGACACTGGCAGATAAAGCCACCATCCGTATTTATACAAATTCCATCAGTACACAAATTTACATTGAGTTGGCACTCGTCAATATCTGTAATGAAAATCAAATCCAACTATTAAACATTCATTCAATACATCCAACAAGTCTTGCTTTCAAATATTTTGTTTAAAATATATGGATCGTAACAAGCCTCGGCAGAAGTTCCCATCAGGCGACAACTCAAATCCCGGTGGGCAGCTACACATATAGGATCCCATGATGTTGTGACAAGTACCAGGTTTAGGACAAGTATTTGGTACCTCCTCGCATTCATTGATATCTCGGCAATTGTGTCCATCTGGGGTGAGTGTATAGCCATCAGCGCATTGACATGTGAATGAGCCCACGGTATTTCGACACCGTCCATTGCGACAAGCGCCCAACATCATTTGACATTCATCCATATCTTCACAGTCGTTGTTCGGGCTTAGCTTGAAACCACCATGACACATGCATTTATAACTGCCTAGCGTATTGATACATGTGCCGTTATTGCAAATTGTTGGGTTCCTTTGGCACTCATCGATATCAATGCATGAGTCGCGGGTTGGGGTGAGCGCGAATCCATTACGACAAATACACTGAAAGCTTCCTTGAAAGTTGTTGCATTCTCCGTAACTGCAAATTCCTTGTCTTTCCACACATTCATTTATATCTAAAAATATGGTGAAATAACATACGTGTTGTTTCATTTGATATACCTTCCAGAATTAGAATCGAGGCTTTCACTGAAACCATGAAAAACCTTCTGCGTACGTCATTTTCATTCAGAATGTTTTCTTTAGAACAGTAATAAATTGAACATAAAAATAGCTCATTTTGTGCTTTTACTGCCAACAACGCTTACCAAGACAGCCTCTCTGACTATGATCCAAGCGGTAGCCTTCTGGACATCTGCACTCAAAGCTTCCTGGAATGTTCAAGCATTGTGCATTACCGTGACATGGGCTTGGGCTCCGACCACACTCGTTGTCATCTGTCATGTTTATAAAAGAGTAAAAAAATGTTTTTTGTAAATATTTTGCTTTCTAATCAATCTATTCTAATTGCGTAATTTTTTACCTATGCACGAATGAGACGCCTCGTCGTATATGAAACCTCGATAACAATCGCATCTAAATGAGTCGGTTGTATCCTGACAAGCACCATTCCTACATAGACCAGGCATCATGGCGCACTCATCTATTTTTTCCGGTTGACCTGTCATCGGGTTAATCACTGAGCCCGGAGTTCCTCCACATAATGCTGTGAACTCGGCTGCAAATTTCATGTATGATGTTATTTTTAGCAAAATGTTTCTCCTTATGCCAATCATCATATCTGTATTTTTAGCGAATTGCTTACGAGAGAATTTTTTCGGACAAGGTAGACAAGCATCCCCCCAGGCTGCACCCATGGAACAGCAACAAACCATTCTTGTTTGAGGTTGGTGCATGGAATGGTTGCATTTAAGGCTTGTTGTGTTGAAGTCCATGTAACAAACTTCCTTCCGCATGTCAACGCATTCCTCTGCAAATACAAGTTTTAACGTTTTTCATGAAAGCCGAAAGGAGTAAAACAAGCTTGACACCATTAAATCGCAATTTAATGACACTTTCAAATTACTTTGATTTGGCATTGGCATGTAGCCAATAGGACAAAGGCAGTGGAATCCTCCATCGTCGTTGACACACTGACCGACCCCACATACTCCAGGATTCTCAATGCATTCATTTATGTCTGATAAAAATTGAATTAACGAATTTAAAAAATACATACATTCAAACTATATTTATTCACAGTAATACAATAATTTATCATAGGTAATTTACCAATGCACATGGCTTTGGAAGTATCCAACCTATATCCCGGATTGCATGTGCACATAAAGCTTCCAAACGTATTGGTACACTTGCCGTGGTCACAAATGTGCATCATTTCATCACACTCGTCAATATCCTCAAGAACTACCTGGTCAGCATTGGGAAACGGTTAGATATACAAAATCATACTTGTTTTATAATTTCATATAATTAGGCATATTAGTCTGCTTTATTACCGTGCCCTCATTAGGTCTAAATCCATTGCCTCCAGCACAAAGAATATTGTGTTCATCAGAGCCAGGTTGAGGACAAACTTCACACAGTGGTCCCCATGCAGTTCCAACTGAGCAGCAACAAGTGGATCTTGTCATGAATTCACCAATAGGACGAGCACACTCTCGTCTTCCTCCACCGAACGGTCGTCTTCCTCTGGAATTGGTGAGAAAGTCTTCTCCAGTATCCAAGTAGCATTGGCTTTTTCGGTTGTCTATACAAATATTATGTATTAAAACAGATTGATAAGGTATCAATGCAAGGTTCATTCCATTACAAAATTGTACGAATCTCACCAACACAAGCATTTCCGGCGTCCGTAAGCTCATAGTTGGGTGGACATTGACATGTATAGCCACCTTGTGTATTAATACATGTGCCATAAGAGCAGGAATGAGGATTTTCACATTCGTTTATATCAGTACAGTTTCCTGAAACATATAGACGTGTGTGATTATCTTTGAAATATTAGATGGAACTTTGATATCAAATAGGATGGACATAGAAACATAACATACCTCCAGTAGAATCTAACTGATAGCCTTTGTTACAAATGCACCTGAACATCCCATGAATATTTTCGCATTTGCCAAACACACATAAATGGTGGAACATCCCACATTCATCAATATCCACGCAAGAATGGTCGTCATCGTCTGGGTTCATAAAGCCCATATCACACTCGCACCGGAAGGATCCGGCATGGTTGAGACATTGTCCGTTTTCACAGAGATTTGGATTGTTCGAGCACTCATCGATATCTTGACATGTATTGCCATCTCCTTCAAACCCAGCATCACATGCACACTAAAAAAGCACAAATTTTTTACACATGCCAGCATTAAACTTGTTGAAACAAAGCATTAAGATAAGTTTATTTACTTACACCGTCTTCCAGTGGAGCCCATACCACGAGGACATAGCTGCTGCATTGCTTCACTGCCAGGACGGGGGCATGGGAGACAGTCACGACCCCAAGCTCGGCCAACGGTACAGCAACAATCCGCTCTTAAATATAAGCTGTCCAGTGGCCTTGAACAGATTCCATGCTTCAGCTGCATGTAACAAAGCTCCTCACGGTTATCCACGCATTTTGTTCCACCAGCTTCTAGTTCCAATCCAGGTGGACAACTGCAAATGAAAACATGTATTTTGTTTTAAGAAAACTGGTCTACAGACTTGCTTTAGATTTAAGTGTTGTTGACATTTTTTTCAGCAAAATAACTCACTTGCATGTGAATGAGCCTTCAGTATTTACGCAAGTACCCCCTCCTTGGCATATTCCAGGATGGAGATCACATTCATTAATATCTACACATGTCTTTCCATCCACTTTTGTGTACCCAGGTGGACAATCACATAATCTAGGGTCACAGACTTCACAAGGTGAACCCCATGCCTTGCCAACTGAACAACAACATTCTGCTCGTAACATAGGTCTCTTTAGATTCCCTTCACATTTGCCTGCTACCGCTTTGGTCCAACAGGAGCCTTTTCTATTGTCAATGCAAATCCTTCCAGTTATATCTAGAATGTAGCCTTCGTTGCAACGACATTCAAAGCTACCAATGGTGTTCATACACTGTCCATTTGTACAAGTCTCTTGGGATGGATCCGTACATTCGTCAATATCCTGACAAACTTGTGTTCTCGGATCATATTGCGTTCCTGTTGGGCAAATGCATTGGAAGCTCCCCAATGTGTTTTTACACTGTCCTCCACCACATATCAGTCCATCAATTTCGCATTCATTCACATCCAAACAATGCCTTCCAGTAGGATCCACTTGATAACCGTGATCACAGATGCAGCGATAAGTACCAAGTACGTTTTCACACGTGCCGTGAACACAAATGTTTGGATTTTGAGCACACTCGTTGATATCATCTCCATTATGAGTCATTCCGGCACCATGTGGACACAAAATTTCAAATTCCGGAGAACCTGGCATTGGACATGCTCTACAAGGCGTACCCCAGCCCATTGGCTGCCCTAGTACGACAGTACAGCAACAGCAAGTTGACCTGGGCACTGGAGTACTTGAAGGCCCTGTGCAAAGACCGTCCCTAAACTGAGCATAGCAAAGATCTCTTTGAGTGTCCAAGCAAGTGCGCCCATCCGGACCAATCGTGAATCCTGGCAAGCATTCACATTTGTAGCTGCCTTTAGTATTCACACACCGTCCACCCTGACATGGATGCTGATCACATTCATTAACGTCCACACAATGTTTCCCCGTAAGATCCAATCTGAAGCCGGGATTGCACACGCATTTAAAGCTGCCTTCCATATTAAGACAACGTCCATTTTCGCACATTCCAGTCTCGCCACATTCATCCTTGTCCACGCAAAAGGCGAGGTCCACGGAGGGGGTGAAGCCATCAAGGCAAGTGCATTTGTATGAACCAGGTGTGTTTTCACAACGGCCGGAGAGACAAATTCGTGGATTTTCATAGCATTCATCAAGATCTATACACAAGAAAATGGACCAGGTCCAATTTATTTATTGCATGCGTACAATTGACAATTTAAATTCACAATACCTACTTTGCTCATAAGTATCATGATAATGTTTTACCAATGCAAGAATGTCCAGTTGGAGAAAGAATGTAGCCTTCTTTGCACTGACACTTGAATGAGCCATCCATATTGATGCAGACTCCATTGGCGCACATTCCTGTCTCACTGCATTCATCATGATCTGAAAAAGGACCAAGGATCATTTGTTACAATGGACAATCCCATTGTTTGCAGAATAACAATCAGTTTAATGCATGCACACATTGCATACACACTCTTACGCACCAATGCAAAATCTGCCATCAGACGACACATCAAAACCAGGTGGACAGAGACACGTGAAGCTGCCTGGAGTATTGAGACAGCGTCCTCCCTGGCAGAGCCCAGTTTGCTGTCGACATTCATCAATGTCTTCACATGGGGCCATCGGAGATCTCTGAGAGTAGCCTGGATTGCACTCACATTTGTACCCGTCCGAAATGTCAATGCACCGACCTGAACCACAAATATCCGGTCGAAGGCCACACTCATCCACGCCAATCAACAAACCCGGCTCCACGCACAGTTCTCTATATGAAGCTGTATGATTTACAAAATAAACTCATGCATTACATGATTTCGTGTTTTTAAAGCAAATTCTTCATCTTTTAACATTTCTTCTTACAAGTGTTGACGGAAGGACACATTTCACAGTCATTCTCATCACCCCAGCCTTTTCCCATGTTCATACCACAACAGCAGTCCCTTTTCGTCAGCCTCATGGACAGCTTACCTCGACATATGCCTCTCAACACGGAAGTGAAGCAATTACCTTGTCTAGCATCAATGCAAACCTTTCTATCTTGGTTTGGAATGAAGCCTCTGTCACAAATGCAGTAGTAACCTTGTTCAGTATTAATACACCGACCATGGGCGCATACTCCAGGTTTTAAACATTCATTCTCATCTTCACACGGCCCAGTAGTCCCTTCACGTGGAGCTTGTCCAGGTGGACATTCGCACTTAAAGCTGCCCGGAGTATTGAGGCATTTTCCACCTTCGCAAACACCCGGAATAGCTTCACATTCGTCAACGTCAATGCACTGTCCCGAGTGAATGTTTTTTAAGTGACCAGGCTCACATTCAAGATAATCTGGACAGGATTCACAGGGATGACCCCAGGCCTTGCCAACTGTAGCACAGCAAAGCTGACGGGTGCATACAACGCCTTGGAGTTGACCTCCACAGACATTACCAGTGATCTTGGTGTAACATGGACCAGTTCGGTAATCTTCGGGCGATGGGAAGTATTTGTTTTTGTAGAAATAAAAGATAAACATAAAAATTCCATTAGACAGCTCGTTATTAATGAACGCAAATGAAAGATGAAATGGGCTTATTATCCATACTAATCATGAGTAAAGACGAGTAATTCTTGTTGAGCAATCATCAATCTTTCAAATGTCTGGAGAAATCTAAAACATGTCTGTGCATGAAAAATGAATGGTCTTGTCTTGTTTATCCTCTCTTATAAGAAGATATATAAATATGAATCTCTGTTGAAATTGCACTTAATGCAATTACTTGTAATGTTGTCATAAAAAGAGCTTTGGTGGCAGTTTTACATAGTTCGAGAGCAAACTAAACAAACACGTTGCTTTCATTCATAAACAGATAGGATGTAGTCTCCTTCATCAAAACACATAATTACTGCTAAAAGCGTCTTAACTTTTATTTTTACAATATAGTAGAAAGGAAAGGGTAGTAAAAGATGTGACTGCAAATGTATGCAATTAAACCTGAAGATGAGTAGTAAAGCTCGTCCATGTTTCAGTTTTTTTCAAGATCTTTCAACCTTTCATCATCCATCTCAATTTCTCCGTCAGCAATAATAATTTGCTATTTATTGCGTCTATGCAATAATACAAGAAAAGTCACATTATACAGACTTTTTTCTAAAGTGCTATTAACTGTTTCAGGATTTCGATTAATCAACATATCAGTACAGACTAGAGAGACACGATATGAATACTGTATGTAGTAAAAAACTGACGTATTGATTGCATTGTATCAATTTCATTTACATCAGCAAAATAGTCATTCAACATGTTTTTCTCCAGGGCCTGATTGAAATATGTTGGGTTATAGTACAATGACCTCATCTTCATTTAAAATGCAGTATCCGTTACAAAGATCATGACAAGGTATTCCGTTTTTTGTATACAGTTTAACAATTGCATTGCATACATCATTGCATACCGTAAAGCGTGACAATGCATAATACAATAAATTTTAGTCTTCGTGACCCATTTTTCATACTTTCTTTGTCGGAAGTCTCTAATTAATTCTTAGACTCTGCTACTAATGTAGGCATTAGTAAATTACAATTTTCCCTAGTATTTTACAAGTATGCATGACTCATTCATTTGCTAATAAGCTTGTATTACCGGAAACTAGTGTGATTGTCATTAAACACATGGAAAATTTAATACTTTTAACAAAGCCAGAAACGTTTACTAAGTATTTACCAGCTTCACATCTTCTTCCGGTGAATCCATAGACGCAAGCACAACGATCCGGCCCAATACACCGACCTCCGTTCTGACAAGGCTCTCGACAAACCGCTACGTACATCAAATAATTATGTTAGAGTAAGCAACACATAAGATTAAGAAGATTTGATTCTTTGCGTTCTTTCTAATTGTTTTTCTTGGAAACATGCATACATACTAGGTACTGCAAAAAGGTAGAGTTCATGAATAGCACAATATTATACAACATTGTTTTAAAACATAAACATACGTTCGCCGCAGTAGTCCCCTTGATATCCAGTACGACAAATACATTTATTGGTGACGCAAGTACCCCCGTTGAGGCAAGAAACCTGACATGTTCCTGCTCCCGAGGTCCCTCCAGGGGTCAGTCCACCTCCGTTTTGGCCTGAGCTAATGATCCCATTGCTTCCATCCGGTTTCGAGCCTGGTCGTCCATCTAACCACCACCACCATCATAAAAATACAAAATGTCTCATATTTCATCTACTTTTTTTCTTGAATTCACACAGCATATAAACCATCCATTCATAAATGTAGAAATGTCATATTATGTGTTTATGAGATGTGATGATTTCATGGAATATTGTCAAAACATATATTTCTTTGTCCTAATGGGGCTTTAATACTTTTAAATTTTGACTTGAAATAAAAACATGAATGATAAATGGGACAAGATCAAGTTTTTAATCATAAAGAAGAAAGTAGGAATTACATTACGATTGTACCACAATACACACAAGATCAAATGATCAAAATCAAAATGACGAATTGCAAATTAACTACTGTTATTAACGTCACAATAAAACGGCAAAGAAAGTCATAATAAAAGGATGAGGGCATAGAGCGCATACTAATTCAGCTTTTGATAAATCTTTATTCCTCCATCGCACACAGACTCATTGTGCATGTTATACACTGATAGAGAATGGAGGCATTTATCTCGCAGCAGTAGCTTCAAAAGACTTATCGTGGGTTTTATCAGATTTGAATGAGCATAAAATCCTTTCTTTCCTTTAATACGTTTTTTGCCATGCCACATTACTCCACATTGTTATCGTGTGACTGAAGATAAACGTAGCACGTGTGTAGGTAATATTATGCATTTACTTAAAAAGTTAGCAATGTTGTAAGCTCCTTATAAATTGTTGCATTCTTTCTTACCTCTGCTGGAAGACGACGATGAGCATTGTGTGGAGATGGTTCCACCGTCACAAAGACACAAATTAGGCTTGACACAACGACCTGCTCCGCATGGTCGGCTACAAATTGCTGTGACAAATTATACAACCGAATTATTGCTTTTTAAACAAGTTTTCTCAAAGTTGACACTTACTACTAAAGTTTAGGGAAGATGGGAATAAAGGTTTTCTTTTAGGATGTGCCATGCCGTTTTTTATGATAATTCCATGCAGGTACGTATTCATGCTTACACTTAAATAAATGATACGAGAAAGGGGAGGAGGGAAGGCATTTTGTTTGTTATGGTTAACGAAAAAGCATTAAAAAAAGGAGAACCTTAAACATTTGTACTTAATATTCGACAGGATGAAGATATATGGACTACGGAAGGACATGCTGGATGCACATGAACCATTAAGGATGTCAAGATTTAAATGTGTGTTTGTCTTCTGTCATGTCATTACCATACTTGGCATTTTTCACTGATTTTCCCGTTATACCTTATCTGCCGTGCTTGTAGA
This sequence comes from Orchesellides sinensis, assembly GCA_027744375.1. Taxonomy (NCBI): domain Eukaryota; kingdom Metazoa; phylum Arthropoda; class Collembola; order Entomobryomorpha; family Orchesellidae; genus Orchesellides; species Orchesellides sinensis. Next base: position 24,778 of record JAHZNG010004806.1, read on the forward strand.
ATAGGTGGTAGGAAGTATTTTACGATTACGAGAAATAAATCGAACGCAATAAGCCGTTTTATGGTAAAATTCTAGTAATCTCGTTTCGTGCATTAGGATTTTCTAGATACTGAAATGGTTAGAAATTGTTTCGTTCCAACGATAAGACTAACGCGTTTTCGAGCAATTATTTCATTGCCTTCACTTCTTTAAATTTCATACTTACTCTTACAAGCATTCGTCAGGTTCCCCTATGCAATATTACAGGAAGCTAAAAAGGACAATACTGTACAAGTTTTATTTAGTTATTCAGGTGTGCAGAAAAGGATAAAGGTATAAGGTATCTGAACTTTTCATTTGTTTTGACGAAGAAAGCTTACTTACGTATTACGCATAGACCAGATCCAGGCTTTTGAGTCCAGCCAGGGCAGCAGTACGTCCGGATTCGAGATCTGCACACATTCGGCCTGCGATAGATCATTATAGATTACAAATTACTATTCACTTCCTTTCCTATCAGTACATGTGTGAAATTTAGGTTAACACATGTACGAGAGCAATTAATAACAATATTGTGTGAAAATTTGAATGCATCTTAATCTTTCAAATCCAGGAAGCGTACAAGCGTGTGTGTATGCGCATTAATCTAATGTATGTTTGACATGATGATTAATTCCATGCAATATGCTCTCCTTTCTGATTAACATCAGTAGTTTTTTAAAATGTGCATGCTTGCATCTAACGTATAGCATAATACATTAAGATTTCCAGAGTATACTTTGTATAGGTATATTTAGGATTAGGATGAGCTGGAGTAGAGATCATTGAACTTTCTTTTTTATACGGTTATTCCTTGGCTGACAAACTTTTTATTCATATCTTCTTCAAAATCAGTTCAATTACTTATGTATGTAGGATTTAAAAAATCAAAATTTCCTTACTTCCTGTTATGTTCAACAAGGAAATGCATAAATCACAGTGGAAAACCTTTCCCAGCATTAGATTAATACGTGAGCGAAAGAATAATGCATGTATAACGTTGGTCGTGCAAAGGAACTTGAGGAACTCCAATTGATTTCAGATAAAGTAAATTTTAATTGCAAAACTAAACTTGCATTTGATAATGCTTTGTGAAAAACCGCTTATCGTTTTAATCTCGCGTAGGTAGGCTGATGCTGGACTTTAAAACAAAATTTGACGCTTTTAAATTGAATGAGATCAGTTTGAAAGTTCTATACAAACTTGAATTTTTCTTTTTGGCGATGGTTTGCTTTTATCACTTACAAATATCTCAAAATCAAGTTCATGGATGGATGAATGAAAAATCGTAGGTGTGTATATATAAGTATGTACATTTAGTATTATTGAATCGCTAAATACCAGAGCTATGCATTAAACTGTATTTTTATTTTTTACCCTGACCTTATTCACCAAAGAGGCACTTTTTTTTAACATAGATGGATATTTAAATCTTGTGATAGTGATAACAACTTTGCAAGTGTTTTCGTTTTAGAGGTATTACGTAGGTAGGTTTGTATTTGTATAACTTTAATTTTTTATCTTTTCTAAAATAATTTAATGCACGTGTGTCATACACCAGTTACCTATTGGCGACAGGCAAACCATATTATATGAGGGCAAACGTAAATTATCTAGTGTCGATGCTAGTATTTTAGGTTTGCTAAATAACGTAGACTTTTACACAGGCATAAGTAATGTTCATATGTTAAAATGACATTGATATGGGAAGACCTTTAACTGGTACTAACTTGTAGACGGGAAACCCACCTTTTCATTCATTCTTCTCTTCCGTGTCAAATGTCATTACCATTCTAAATCAACATCAGACATAAACTTTGTAACTACTTTTCCATTGCAATCTTGTTGATTTGAAAGAATCTTGTTGACTTCTCACTTGTTGCAAAATACTGTTAATTATAAGCCTTTTGGCTTCTTCTTTTTTACAGACAAGCCAACCTTAACTTTGGTATGGATTACATATATTAGTATAATGGTTTTTCGACATTTTGTGCTTGAAAACCATTACTTATTTCGAATTGTTAGTTATCTGTCAAAAGCATCTGAATCTGAATACAAATCAGAATACAATATACATATGTATTTAAATGCAATGCTCCTTTTCTTATCCAGAGCTTACTGCACAAAGTCTAATAGGTGTACACAGTTATGTAGTAAAAATTAGGACTTGGTTTGATCTTGACATGAATAGAGTCATTATTACCAAAGAGGAAGGTAAAAAAAAGGCCTGACATGGTAATAATAGCCACGCTTTCAATCCCCACACGACATTCCACTACTTTCTGCAAGGAATAAACTCTCTGCTACAGTTATACAAAAATGAACGTAATGAAATTAAGAGTCCATCATCACAACCGAATCAGCATGAACATAACATGGGGAATGTACATAACACTTTCCTGAAAGAAGATCAAATTTCCCGATATGACATGTAAACCACAAATAACATATCTCCCAACAAAAAAAACTACCTCCCATCTCGAAGTTTAATCAAACCTTTGCGTACATTTTTTTGTTACAAGCAATACACCAACACGACTCTTCTTTTCAGAGCTCTTCTGACCGTCAACAGTAACAGTAGGCCATGGCCACTAACATCCTCCATTCTGTATACTTCTTAGTACATGATGTCATCTCTTCTGGATACGGTGAAAGGGTGAAACGTCATTACCAAGCTCGAAACCGCACAACACGTCATAAAAAATACATACTTAAGCCGGACTCCTCTTTTACTTCCTTGTTATTCCTTTGTAAATCATGCATCCATCAGATCAATGATTCCGATAATCTGGCCAGCTATTTTTTATATATACCAGCTCAAATTTCAAATTCCACATAGTCATAGTCAAACCCACTGCGTAAAAACGCTTGAGAATGAAATTAAGTCGTTAATATTTTTTGTTTCTTTAACGAAAGTCATTTTTGCAACAGGACTGCTACTGCTGGAACATATTGATTAATTATTTTTGACGATGATGTGATCACTGATCATGTTCATTCATGCCTTCTAAATCGCATTTCTGTTTCTTATCCAAATAGAAAGCAACAAGTGGATCATATATAGTTTCCCCTTTCAGATTTAGTTTGTATATACACACGGGATGGCAATCGTCCTGTTAAATACCAAAGCATTTTCTTAAAAACTGAAGTGACTGAGTAGCAGATGCCCATCTTGGTTATTGCATTGGCTTTTGCTCTTTAGAGTTCTTCTCTCGCTCGTTGTGAATTTAATGCAAGAAGGCATGTGGTTTTTTATGGATATTATCTCATAGTAATTTATGACATTAAGATGGGAGAAAATACCTTCCTCAAAAAATTATACTGATGATGAGCGATTTTATGCTGTTAAACGCAACAGAGCAGAAGAGAGCAGACGTCTCAGGATGATGATGATATGATATCGCGTCGTCTTGTTTGTGGAATGCTCTCATACCTTACGAAAAAAGGTGGTCTTAGTCTTACGTTTTGTGGTCAAAATGATGGAGATGGTCTCTCCTCTTAAGATGGGTGCTCTTACATAAAAGCTTGTTATGTTATCATGATGGCTTATTAATGTAAAGTGAGCTTACTAATAAAAATCCGGGTTTCCACTTAATCCATATCAAAAAAGTAACAAATATGCATACCGTATGGGATATAAACACAAAAGTTCACATTTTAATGCTTTTGACTTTTGGACGAAGATGATGATGATACTGATGTGATGGCCATGAGAAAAGAAGATTCAGCATGCCTCCACCATATTATTCCTTAAGGAAAAGAGCACATGGAGACAGCATGCAGTGCAGAATGAATATGCCCGAGTTTCCTTTTTATTATGATTTTATTACTGCTGCTCCTCTTCTGGAATAGGAAATGTTATAATGCTCAAACTAGAAAATGATATCCTTATAAGGAAAATATTGTACATTTTCTTAAGTCACCGGTAACCGTTTATGCATTTGGCAAAGCCAGTCCCAATATCTCCACTAATAAACGTCTACAATAAAAAAAAACTAAACAAGACACTTTGCCCTGCTGTCATTCTAAATGTTGTGGACGGGAAATTATGTGAAAGGTGACAAGAGGAAAGAGATAATAACAAATGCAATGCAAAACTCTTTCATTATATGCACATATTTGGACAAAACCTAACAACTTTTACTTTTCATCGTGACAGGAGACTGCACTGCGAATGAACCCATTTAATGATTTAAAGATGTGATACGAAGGTCGCAATTACTAAAACACTTACCCGCCTACAGGTGCAGTTTGCAACGAATTCGGATGATGAAGTCCATGATGGTGACGATGTCGATGGTGGGATGGTGAGCTGCCGGGCCGGTTATTGTTCTGAAGATTACTACTGCTGGTAATGGAGTGGTCACTATTATCACCAACATTGTTATTATTATTGTTATTCTCATTAAGAGCAGCGGCGACGATACTGTCATAACCAGGGAAAATATTTAATGAGGAGGAAGACTCCCTGGGCACTCTGCTATAATAATTACTACTGCTACTTCGCACATTCCTATTATTATTGCTACTACCACTATTACTTATCGCGGAACAGTGCTGGGGCGCTGAGGACAGTAGCAGTAACAACGGCATAATGACAAACATCATTATTAGTAACATTGATGATGACGCCATGGTCCCTGCTCTTCGGTTCCTATTGATGAGATACCTGAAGGGGAGCAAGGCCAAGGGCCGCTGCTTTGCCCTTAGTGGAACGCTCATGTCTTTCTTTTTATGGTAGATCACCACAGCTCTCTGGAGAATACCGGAAGATGCATGGAAGTCAAAGAGTTTTAAAAGTGTGGCTTTGCTACTTCCTTCACAACCCATAGTACACAAAATAATCTACTAATTTATATATAGAACTACATAGTAGTACTTGAGAACGTAACGGTTTTTAACAAAGTCTCATAACGCCCCAGCACAGGCTACGCTAATACACTTTTAACGTCCTTCCGTTTCTGATAAAAATTGCATGCACAAATTTTTTACCAACCCACTGCCATTCCTTCTGCTAAAAAACAATACAACGGTTCTCTTTCCACTACTACATGACATGAAAAATATGGTTTTTTATCAAAAGTGCAAAGCAAACACCACACCGTACCAACACCACACACAACACTGTTAAAAAGTTAAAATGTAAATATTGTCCATTGGAGAAATTCTATGGGCGATGATGCTGCTACTGCTGGATTCTCTCTTTCATCTCATCTCTGCAGATCACAGATCACATTCACATCTTCATGGAGTGGAGGAGCAGCTTTTTACATGACAAGATGTGCTTCTGCTACTGATGCTGCTGGATGTCAAGTAGCAAACCAAAATATTTGCAGAGGGGTTCGTAAATCGTAACATGTAGGAATATGAATATTGGCATCACATCATATGAGCAATAGGATGATGATTTTTCGATAAAAAACTATACTTAACGCTGTACGCGATGGCTTGTGAATGAGAGTAGTTCAATGTTTATCAATAAGTGTCCAGCAGAATGTCTTTAGAAAACACTTTTTGTGTTGAGAATGCGTGCAATGTTGAAAAAAAGTCATCGCCATGCATATCATCTCTTGGTTTTTAGTGGGGTTGAGACACCATAGAAGTACTACAGCACCATAGTTCAAAGACTTTGGTCCTTATCTGTTTCAGTTTCGGCATTATGTACCTACTCCATATATGTGCATTGAAAATGATAAACTTGTATTGCAAACAAATTGTGTGTTTGCACCGGAATTATTCGACAACTTCCTTTTGATTTTGCTTTATTATATTGGCAAACAATAGGGAAACAAGTCTGGCCGTATAAAAACATGACTTTGTTTTCCTGATCTCACAGAGCAAGTCACAAATTTTTCCAATTAGGCTATATATGTCTTCAAACTGAAGTTGCAACCTTAACAAGTCTAGCAGATGTAAATATATACTTTTATGCTTCTCGAACTAATTACTGTGATTCTGAACTCTGAACTAACTTTTTCGCAGACTTGTAGCAACACTCTCATGTCAACTAACGAAAAATGACTGAAAGCGAACAACTGAAATTCTAGATGAGGCGACGAAGGAAAGAGTTTAGTATATAAAAAACAACACGAAGAAAGCACACAGATTTTTTTGGGGAAGAAACGATGTGTGAAGTAAGTGAACCTGTACTGGAAGCTCATCACATTAACATCATCATCACACTCTCAACTTCTCCATTTTATGAAGTCATATTCATAAAAACTAAATACGCGCAAACTAGTATTACCAACATTAGAGATCATATATTGCATTGTATAGGACTAAAATTATATATGTGTATACATATGCATATCCAATGCTTTTTCATAAGAAGCAAAAATTAAGATTTACTTAATATAATGGTATTTTAGTTGGTAACCCCAAAAGGGAAAACATGATCTTAAAGGACCATCATTATCATTTCTGTTCATTCTGAGTTAAGTTCATTTTACATACTTGCGTAATGTGTGTGTATTAGGTATATAAAGTTAGCCGCATGTTTGGATATTTTTTTCTCATGTTCATATCCTCACTCACAACTCACTCGTCATCATCATCATCGTCGCCGTCATGTGTGGTGCACACATATCCAGTAGAGTTCATAAAATGATATGAGTAACTAACTAACAACATGTACAAATGTTCAGAACCATGTTTGACTTCTATTCTCGTCCACTGAGACTCAGACTCTGACTTAACTCCTTTTTTTCTTGTTGACTGGAAACAAGAAGACAAGACGATACTCGAGATGTGTCTTTCAAAGACGTTCTAAAACAGCGTTGAGTTATATGGGAATATTAATACATTAAAAAAGCATGGACATATGAAAAAGAAGTTGACGATGCTATGGCACATAACATAGCATTTACATTGCTCTCATGTTGCAGCTTTCATTTCAGTCTTCTTCTGCTCTCTTTTTTAAAAAGTAGTCTCAAGTTACAGAGAGCTTTTTACAGCTCAACTTTTTCAACCCTCCAAGATTTTGCTTGCCTTTGCTCAAGTCTTTCTTCTTCACTCACTTGTCCTGTTTTTTACAAGAAACAGATCATCTTCCTAAAAAATTTATATGTGCTAGATGTAGTTAGTGTTAAGCACTAACACAAACAAAATGTATGCCTATGCCTTAAATGATGGCTATGCAAGAGCAAGAAACTTGCCTAGATGTAAATCCATAAGTGTGAATATTATGCAAGGGACAAATTAATGTGTAAAAAATATGACAACCATGTGCATATTGTGGATTATGGACTGATTGTAAACAGGCATAACTAACATACATATCACATGATGCATTTTTTCTTACGCACCAAAGTGGGTTATACTCGGTTTTTTCAAAGTTTTCCACGAATAATTGGAACGATATAGGTACGTAATACCCAAGTAACCCAAGATTTCTCTATATGGAGCAACTTATTCTAAGGGACCAACGAATCTTGGTAAAATTAAAATCTGTATTTTGACGAAACTCATATGATTCCATACATTTAATATAGCTTACTAGTCAGCATATCTTTCATCGTTTCTTCATAAAGTCAGACCTTTAAGCCTGACACCTTGCTTAAAAAGGACAACTGTTTGAGAGAATTCTGACGGAAAACATTTTCATTCAATAAAGCGTCTTAAACATTTGAACCGTAATTCTTTATAATTTTACAGACCTACACCTAACCTTTACGTCTGGAGAAAACTATTAAATAACAGAACAGAACACAAGTACAAATGGTATATGACAGATTTCAGGTAAAAGCCAGTGTATAAAAATTTACCTATTTTCATACTCTCACGATAACGATGAATACTAAAACATTGTATAAAACAAATGCATAAAGCGCCACTAGGTAAAACTATCACAATTTTTGTCATAAGTAGAAAACTACTTAAAGAGTAGTTTCACTTTTAGATTTTAAATAAATTAATACTTAATTCGCTTATAACTGCATAATTTTAAACCTATATGTAGAGGGAAATTCGAGACGTCCGTTCACAAAAGATTAGCCATCTGAGTAAACGGATACAGTTTAAAGTTGCATCGCTTCTTCTTCTGCTTGTCGTAGCAGTACAACATTACACACTCGGTGCAAAGAAGCATTGGGTTCTCTGGGAATTCTTTACAGTCCAGCACAGCCCACCTGCCAAAATAGAAACATAAATCTAGCATTATTGTCACGCTTACATTAACATTAACATTTTTTATCGATTTCATTAGATTTAAAGAACAATACATCTTACCTTGCAAGGTATTCATTATCAACTCTACAGTAGATATTCTTATATCTTGTTAACCCAATGATTTTAGGATAATTTTTTGTCAAATGATCATCCTCCGTATGCAACAACCTGAACAAAGTCAATAAAACTTGGAATTATACACAGTTAACTGGCGTATTGTATACATCTTCCCAACAGAGCCTGTTGTTGTGCCATTTATTACCTTGCCTTAGTAAATACATATATGTGTTCACAGCCTCCCAAATGAATGTACACGTAAGGTGCCCCAAATCGTAAGTTCACATCTTTCAATTTTGTTTTCAAATCTCCACGCTTGAAAGGTCCCATGCGCTTCTCAGGTGGACGTTTAGCCCAGTCATTAACTACAGAAACATAGTCTACGTCACAAGTACCCGGGTCGCTGTAGATCGTATCATCAATCAAGATCATTGATGATAGGAACTTTGTCTATAGT
>JAHZNG010004807.1:0-10707 GCA_027744375.1 Orchesellides sinensis
AATGTGAATCCTTGCATACCGGAACCAAACAATTTAAAGAAGCTCAAGATTTGGACTGTCTCTGAATCACCTTTTATGAACATGCTGCTATGCTATGCGAGAGACTGAGGAAGTCTATACAACAATATCATGATGTATTTATGTATATTATCAAAAAAAAACAGAACAATCGATGAAATATGTATACAAATGTGTATGAAAATTTGTGTTTTTGTCTGTCAGCGTGAATTTCCAGGGGCTGCTCTAAGTATGCTTTTTTCTGTAATAAATATTACTTTCCGACATCCCTCTTTGTTTTGTTGTATCTGTGGTTATGAGTTGTCGCGCACAGCCATGTATGTTTCTATTAAAGACAAAATATGTAATAAGAAAATAAACAGGCCCCTAACTTGACACTTGAACCTTGATAAGGCATAAAAACAGTGAATTCATTGAGAAAGTTGAGCGTATTGAGCAAAGGTTGGTTTGATGCAAGGGTTTACAGTTTGTATTTATGCTTATAGGATTTTGGTTTTAAGATCAGGTACTTACTGGAAATAAAAATAAAAGGTTCCATGAAACCAGGCACAGTCAGTGCAAGATACTTGCCGTGGATGTGAATACTTCACTACACCCCGTTATTTGCCACGCATACATATATGCATGAACGTGTCTCTCAAAACTAAAGGAAATCTTTCAAAAACACGCAAGAGTTGAGGATGTGAATGGCAATGGAGGTACACATCGTAGCATTTTACTGTAAGGGCATCACTTCCGCTTACTTTGTTGCAATGCGTGCAAGTATAAGGAAAAGGAAGCTCACTTCTTCTAATATGAGTTTTTTACTCCGCGTTAGAAAAGAAAGTAAACTTCACCTTGTTCTTTCATCTTTATTAAAAACCCTCACTGTATATTACTTATGAAGCAGAGCAAAAGGTATCAATAAAATGCTCGCAGGTATTCATTCATTCATTATGAAGTAAAATAGAAAAACGGAGCATGCAACCCGGTTATCTGCCGTATTACTTTAGAAACGTTTGTATTCTCAGCTTGACCACCTTACCTTCAAGCCACTCAGAATTCGGTTTGTGTTGATTTCATCTCACTAAACTTTCTAGATTCTGTATTTCACTTGATAGTTTGGCATCAGTATCATAATATTATTACATTATGATGATATGACTAGAGTAGCAGAAACATACCTTTAAGTGTAGTCAAAAACATGTAAAAGATTTCAGCTTTGAACTCAACCCATGACTTTGTCTGTATGCAAGTAACCGTTTTATCATCCGTATCCTCAAAGGAGCTCCTTTTTTTACTGTGAGTGAAGCTTACTTGATTTTATGTACATACTGAGGTACGCTCATATACAAGCTCTGGTTCTGTTTAAGACTAGTACTTTAGCAAGAAGAATAGTGATCGCACGGACGGACGCTTGTATGTTATTAGCAGGTGCGCTTGTATTGAGCTCTTGTTAGTTGTGGTTTGATCCTGATCGTAGCTGGTTGTTTCCGCACTCCTGCTGCTCTTCGTCCAACCTTCTGAATAAATTCTAACCAACAATCTAGTCAGCTTCCTTCACCGTGAGTACCATCACCAATGGTAATATCGTCATCATCATCATCAGCTTCGACCACAATGTAAGTATCTTATACACACTTTATATACCTAATCATAATGATTATCTGTTCACACACACAAGAGAGTACATACGAAGACACTGCAGTGCAGTTGTGATATCCCCATCTAGATCAGTGGTGAAAATTATCACTCGTATAGAGTTTGCTCATCTTTTACGCTTTGGTGTTGTTGCCGTCTTTAATGATTTAGCTATATTGATTGAATAAAAGCCTTATTGAGGGGAAGAATTAGTAACATCAAAAGAAAGAAGGTGGTTAAGCAAGTGTCAAATATTTCCTTGGGGGTGTTGCCGGCAAGGCACTTAAATTTCACCAACACGCATTGGCATGTGTAAAACTAAAATTGAAATATATATATTACACCTACTCTTTCTTGCATTGCAATTTATGAATGTAATATAAGTATACGCTTAGCATCTACTGAAATTTTTCAATTTACCAGGTCAATTAAATATTCAAAGAAAAATTAATTTAGTTTAAAGTTTGAACGGTTTGAGAGGACATAGTTGATTACTTTATTAAAATATTATGTCTAGCTTTCGATAAAACACTTTTATCTTCATCAGGACAAAATTAATTTGTTTGTGTCAAAATTCTATATTTATAATTTATGCTAAATAAAACCAATTTTATCTCATCCATACTGCTATAAATTCTATAGTTTTTTAGTAAATATTTAGGTAAAGTAGGCAGTAGGTAGCTATTTACTTTTTTTCTTGCATCAGCTCCAAGGAGAGCGTAAGGATAAAAACGTTTAACCAAAATTCTTGCAAAGTAAGTTGCATGGAATCATGTAAGCCTGTAAGGAGTGGCAGGATATAAAGTACTCAATTGAGCCTAACCTAAGTGAATGAAAGTACAGATTTTGGTTCGTGCTTTTTCCTCTTTTGTTTTATATACTAGGGTGTATGTTGTATGCTTGGAATTATGCCTAAGAAGAAAATTGGTCGAGGGGATTCAGGTCTGTATAATATCGTAATATGGTTGAGCAACGCTGGTTCATTGCATCAATACTGGTGGATTGCAAAGGCATAATTTGATGTTTAGCACAACAGAAACTGGAATTGCCTCATGAAACAGTAATTGGTCAGTTGGTACGGATGGCTTTTAAGCAAGAAGCAGAGCAGATAGCATAGCATATTTTAGAAAATGATACCACCATATTTTCTTGTAGAGGCAAAGCATGCTGCCGGTGATAATGAAACCTGAAAAAATTCATTAAAACATAAGAATTAATAGGAGGCAAAAATATTAGAAATGGACAGAGCAGGGAGGTGTACTCTATTTGGGATTTGTCGAATGAAACATATTTTGACTGAAAGGGAATTGGTTGTAGATACACCCCCATTTAGTTTTGTATATCTTTATTTTCATGCGAAAAGTTGTGCTTTCACCTACAATTTTACTAACTCATGTAGATATCGTGGAGGCGCATGTATTAGCAAATATGAATATCTCCCGAATGTCCTGCTCGGGCTTAACCTAAGCTCTGCTTTTGAGTTAACCACATTTATTTGTATACGTACGGTTAAGGAAATTATGTATTCGTCCCGATATTTGGTTGGCAGGTTAGACAGACAAGTTAAATACGTAGATGCTGTATGTCGTCGTCATGTTTAACTATATGTGCACACTTGAGAATGCTTATATGAGTGTGCTACATAATATTGTACACTTATGAATATTTATTGTAAGGGGAAAAGCAGTTGTACTTACGTATTTCTTGTTTGTGAGTAATAGACTGAAATATGTAGTAGCTTCCGAGAAAAGCTCAACTTCAGCTCAAGTTTCGGGTATTCATGAGCTATGAGCGTTTGTACAAGTAGGTTTGTAATAGCCTCTTCTCATTGTCTTTTCTGTGACTTGTCTTCGGGACATAGATTGGTATTCGTTGAGGAACAGACATGAGTTCCAAAATTGAAGCTTATTATTATTACTAAACTTTATACACGCCACAACAGGCATATCGTACCACATTGCTTTTGTCGGTGGATATAAATATAATACATGCGTGTACATCGAATACCTGCGATTGTATTCTCTGTATTTCTACTAAACATATACCTACACTCTAGCTATCCATGAAACTCATTTTCTTACAATGTGTGGTCGTGGTGTTTCCCCTCAGACGAAACCCACTAGCATGACTTTTGTCTTTCACAAGTACTTAATTTTACTTCCTACGGATTCATTATTCAAAATGTCTTGTGTCGTATTTTGTCACATGCATGCATATGAGTAGACTCATCATTCAAAGAACTGCTGTTGTTGATGTGGGAAGTGGCAGCAACTCTGTATGCTATGAAATCCTGAATCTCAAGTATTCCTTAAATACTGGACTATAATGCATAATGAATTTTTCTAGCAGGCAGAGGCACCTTGACCACCTGCAACTTTCCCGTTTCTGGTTTGTATGTATTTAAATAGTGAAAGTATAGGAAGCTTGCAGATAAATGTATCCATAGATTACGAACTAAGCCTGTTCCAGTATTACTGCTTCAAACTTAGTTACGGATGAGGCCATGAGTTAACGTAAAAATGATGGCCTTTGTGTTTACATTATGTTGATCACATTAAATTTAAAAATAAATTCAGTTTTAAAAGACTTGCATTGCACAAACAAAAATTTATTCTGCCTGAAGTATCCGTCTTAAGCGTCTTTCTTTTCTTCAGCTCTTCTTTTATTCGAAGGTTTAATGTCATTAGATATATGACTTAACAGTTTATACTAATTATGGCAAAATGTATATCATACGTGACTGGAGGAATGTTATGTACTTGTAGAACTTACATTAACTGAGCAGATATGATTTCATTTTACGGAGTGAATATACAATGGCGTATATATCATTATAATACTTGACAATATTACATGACATCATGCTTCAAAGTCATTTTGCTTCATTTTTTAAGAATCCTACCATTCTATATTTGTATCTACTTAATGCATGCATGCTACATACTGTGTAGGTATGTTACTCTACGTGTATTTTTTGTTCTTTCAGACGTCACAAGTAAGGCAGTAGTGATGAACATTTAGCAGTCACAAAATGGTATATCATTACTGAAAGCTTAAAAAGAGCTCTTGCGCTCATTTTTTAAATGATTTTTTTCGCATAAACTTTGTCTTTCCGTTGACTTGCATTGTTTTAAGCAGTTGCATGTTGCATGCTACGTTATGTACGGTAAAGTTGTTTTGTCGCAAATATTATCCTATTTGGACGCAACCAATGTATGTATTAAAAATGTGTTCATTGTTTTTAGTAATCGTTGGTTATACTGATAGTTTAGGGCTAGAGTTTCAGATTACTGTAACGTAGAGGAAGAAAGCTACAAAGTCAGCAAATTGAAACGATCTATTTTGCATGCTCAGTTTCTTCCTAACAATTTTCCCTTAAATTAGTTAAAAATCACATACCGCAAGAGCTTCATACATTTTCAGATAATAACGCATATGTTGTAAAATTATTGAAAACCTAAAATTATAATTAAAATTATTGTTGCAAAGGATTGGAAAAAAGTTTAGTTACGTGAAGACTGAAGATAAAACAAAATTAGACAAATATATATATATACGAAGACTGAATAACTCGCCCGGATGACTTTAATAATAGAGCATTTTATAGACATGTAAAAACCAAAGGAAATCACTCCCTTAGCTTTGCTTAACGTAAACGAAACTTAATTTTAAGAGTGTAAACTTTTATGTAAATACATAGGAAAAGGATGTTGAGTTTAAGAGTAAGAGTGATGTACATATAACATTGACTGTAAGAGAATTCAACGAATGTTTTATTCATCTTCATGCGTCAGACGGAAGGTTTCTTGCTAACTCCAATGGCCGTGTCAAATAAAATTCGTGTGTACGCATTTATGTAGTTACTTCATTATATCCATAAGTCACATAGATATTTTAATATGTATACATACTACATACTTACCTTACCTGCCCTACGAAATATACAAGGTGTTCGTACAATTTACCAGTACATCAATATATAAGGCTTTTGTCATTCACGTCAATCCACGAACTTCCAAGTCATCATCACAAATGGTTTTCCTGCTGCTGTATTGTACCAACATTTTCAAAATTAAAATTTGTACCATACCTCATTATGCTGTTCATGTTGTTATTATATTTTTAACAAAAGTAAACAGACTTTATATGCAGATTTATTTAAATAAACTGTATTTCTATGTGACTGTGCTGAAGCTACACAGTCGTGTTTGCAGGTGGCAGTTGTGCAGGTACCATTCATAACTTGGATAAAAATGCAAAAACTTTTGTTAAACAGCTTTGCAGAGGAAAATATACTGATGTTGAGGGCATAACCGAATATGAATGACGAAAGGCTGAAAGAGAGTAGTTGTAGGCTAAGTAAGTGAAAAATTACACGGCCACTTGAGTACATGCTTTACGTCTGCATAGACTTACATACACAAAAGGTACATTTCTATACTATGCATGTATAAATATCTCTTTACCTTTCCATTTTCAGGTACGTATTCATAATTTTTTGGTTTATTATCTTTCACGAGGAAGGGTGCGAATAGTATGTTCCTGTTAGCGTGCACACTTAAAAGAAACGAAGTTGAGCTTACTCTTAGATACCATATAAAAACGACATATGTATGACGCAGGTGAATTCATGCAACGTCCCTCACCATATCCGTAGTGTACATTTAGTAGTAATGAGTAGATCTGTTAACTTGAGAGTACGGGGGGCCTTCCAGTAATCTTCATTAGAGTGGGTAATCGTTAACGTAATTTTTCACTTAAAAGCAGACAGAAATGCAATAATTTAAGTTTATGAATAGTGGAATTTCTAGCTGGCTTAACAGTTGCATTACAACTTTATGATATGGGTTGCAAAAAAGGTTTGCTGGGAGTGACTAGGATTCTTTACATGTCACACATTGCATTTACGCATGCATGCAGATCATTGCAAAGGTTTCTGCACGCATTTATTATTTTAATCTGTATAGAAATCTGCAGTTTAAAATATTCATACAAAGTGAAAATGGAAAGCACTGTGTGATATACTTTATGAAATGAATGTACATTTTTCGTTTAGCGAAGCGAGGAAGAATGAGTTGTGGTTGTAGTTTATCAAGCGGATGTTTCATCTTACGTGTTTGTTATCATCATCATCGTCATTATTGACCGTCGTCATCATGAAGTATATATACCTACCTAAGTAATAAAAGGTGTATTTTTTATTCTGGAAGGGCTGCGGCATGAAATATGAGAATGATTATAAGTTAATATATTTATAATATTGGTGATGTTGAATGCTGAGGATGATGAAGTGGAGAATCTACAAAAGAGTATTCACATTGGTATCAGGCGATACGGAGTGGTGGATTACATATGGCGGTTTTGACTTTCTAATAGACTCAGAAGCTCATAAAAATACACGTACATATGGAATACATGAGTGAGAGAAGCCATTTAAACAGTTTTATACTTTTAGGCATAAAGTGCGTCAGTAGTTTGTAATGACAGCCGTTGCTTTTTCGTCACTTTATCTGATGGCGTTAGTTTATGCCTGCAAACAAATAGGTACGCGTAGATTACATATATAGAGAACTTTTGTAAACGCTCTTTGTTTGAATGGTACCGGTTAGATAGTGAAGCGTTGTTATTATTACTAACCAGAATTTAATTTAGATGTGTTACACGATTTTTATGATGAGATTTCATGCATTTCTTGTGCTACGGTGTATGTAAGTTTGGTACGTAAACTTAAATCAAACTGCATGTAATGTAAAAAAGATCTGTGTAAACTTAAACCAGCAAATGTCTAGAGATTAGAGAATTAGATGACATGGAAAGGGTATTAAGATACGGGGTTGGTGATGACGGTATACTCGTTGGATATCCATTTCAGGAACGCAATGAATACAATGTCCATACATATACCTAGTATGGTGTTGCAGAAGGCATGTTTGCTGAAGACCGTAGAGCTAGACCGATTGTCGGAAAGTGAAAAGTACAGAACAGAAAAATGAGTTTATTTAATCATCAGCAGCACAAAATGTACATAAAATGTATGTTGGATCAGTGTACTTTAGATTTAAGTATTGCTCTGATACCTACACAAAGTTGCTCTGGTCCGCTGTAGAAGGGAGTAAGCCTTAACACAACGTACATATGTAGGTATTCCACAAGTTTTTAAAAAGTTTCTTTATTGTACATCCTTGGCCAGAAAAAGATTTGGGCCATATAAAAGTACACTGAGCTTAAGTTTTATTTGAAGTAACTCATAAAAAGTTGTCCGATGATGCAGGGAAAAGTAAGCTGTACGCTGTACGTTATGGCCACAATTTCACTTGTAATTTGGGGTAAGTCTGAGAAAACACGGTCTGTTTGTTTGCCTTACCTCAGTCTGTAGTAAACTTGTTTGCATCTCTTCATTTTAATTTTATCTTTTAACTAAGTTAGTCAGTTTGACTTTGAGTTTTAGCAGTAGGAGAAAGGAAGGCAACAAGGGAGCAAGGTTGTGGATATGGTGCTGGATTCTACTGACAAGTTTTAATTGAAAGTGTTTCTTTCATAATGACATTTGCTGAGAACTTAATCCAGTGCGCTAGCATAGGGACAGAGACAACGTGAAGGAAGAGATGGAAAAAAGTAGCGTTTTTGTTTGAAAACATGAAAAGAGTAACGTAGAAAGTAGCATTTCTGGAAATATAAGGTAAGCCGTAAACTATGGACTTAAAACATTCTTCCCTTTTCTGGTGCATATCATATAGTTTTATTGAGCTTTAAAAGTTAGCTCAAAATTTAAGTGAATCGGAAGGAATTCATGAAGGCAAATAAGATTTTGCGCAGTCAAGTGGAGGAAATGCAAAGTCATTGAATTGCTTTCCTATGAAGTATGATTATTGTCAGTGAGATTCTTGTAATAGCTTATTGCACTCCTCTTCTTTTTGAGTGAGTTCATTCAGCGACTCCCAAAAATATACTTGACAGAAGAGAGGTGGCAAATATGATAGTGGCATGGTTGATTTGTGTCACATACCACAAGGGTGTATTGATGACTACTTGGCCAAAGTTCTAACAAGTAATTTTTTCTTGATATTTGGTTATATGACATCTTTGTTGCAAAAAAATCAGTGGATGAGCCAATTTGGTTCACAGATTTTGACGTTAACGTTATTCGTAAGGGAAACAAGGCTTGTCTAAAAATGTTATTAGGTGGTAATGACATCGTTCTGTCTGCTCACACAGCAACTACCAAAGATGAAGGCAACACACGAGGAAAAACATTGATAAATAGTACAGAGGAAATTGCTATTTGTTTTGGGCTCAGGTTTTTTTGTTTAGTTTGGAAATTCGTTTGTACATCCAAGGTAGATAAATGTGCGTGTTTTCTAGCTGGAAAATATAGGATATGAACGACAACTCACGCATCTTCAGATAATCTAAACCTAATGTAAACTTTACATTCATGCAAGTATCATGAAGATTATGAGTAACTGACTCACATATATTCAAAAGCTATTACGATGAAGAATAAATCTCTCGTATGTGTAGGTACTCTATTGTGGTTCCCTTTCCATACTAAATGCATGAGTCAGCACACAGTAAACAGGATAAAGGGAATCAGTGAACTTTTCTTATCTGTATTTGAGAAAATGACAAAATAGATCTTCATATAATCATCACCAGTACGGAAATAGATAATGGGCCGTTCCACCTTTAAAAAACTTATCAGGTGATTAGATACATGGGCTTATGTCGTCGGAATTCATATGTAATATTTCTCCATAAAAGTTATTGCTTTTAGGTTGATTTGTATGATTTATTGGAGTTCTCTCCAACAGAAAAGATTGAAATTTGACTTGTTTGACGCGAGGAAGAGTCATTGATGCCATTTTTTAAACGAATGGAATGGAGTTATCTTCTTTCGTGTTGGCAAGCAGTTTTATGTGTTTACATAATGCCTTCAAATATCATATAACGATGCTTTTATGTTGAAGAGCAGTTTAAGTAGAATTATGTACATACGAAATGTTCAACGGAACGAGATAATAATGTCTCATGTCCTGGCTATATGTGTATACACCTTATGATATTTTAAGTATTTTGTATTCTTCTTTTTTTCATTTTACTCCTTCACTTTGTGTGTGTAGAAATAGGTTCGTTGAAGTATTACTTTGAATGCTCATTCAGATGCATAACCCATAATATGTTATTGTGCGCTTTTCTTCATGAGGGAGTGGAAAAATACACACTTAGTCAAACTAAAAAAAGGGGAAAACGATAGGTAGAAGAAGACAGACCGAATAGTGACTGACTGATGGTTGTTTCACTTGCCTACTTTCTTATTGCTAATAGGTATATCTTATGTACATATCTACCAGGTATTTTGTGTGTGTGTTCAGGATTTTGAATAAAGTTTACACACAAAACACACATAATGTCCCTCTCTCCAACTCGTGTGTTCGACAAAAAAGTATAAAAAGACAAGTCCAATTTCCTTACCTCTGCTTTTCTCTTCTACTTGTAAACATACCTTTTTTATCCCATGAGTTTGTGTTGTGGTTGGCAGTAGGGGCAGAGTAGGTGTAGAAGCACCACTACTACCAGTAAGCATTATTATTTTCTTATTAAGTAAAAGGAGAAGGAAGAAGACAAAATTGAGTGAATTGCTCCTCAACTCATGTTTTTCTCCTCCAATACGTGTGTGTCTTAAATCTAACTATTACTTAAGAGCAGCGAGCAGCTATTGAGTTTTCTCTTACGTAAGTTGCTATTTTGTTCTCGTGGATGGTTGACACACTAAGTTGGTTAAAATTATATCGGTTTTGCATGTACTTGTCTCAAGTTGTCTGTCGTAATATAATGCATTCTCATTTCTCTTCTTTCTCAAGTGGATTGCCATGCGATGGGAAACACACAAAGATATTCATGCATATTGGTAGTAGGCACGATATATCTTAAGTTTTTACCAGGAAAATGGAGGATAGATATGGGTGCTCCACTTGGGCTCGTCGACTTGTGTCACTTTATTATACTTTGTCCATCTAATATTGAATTACAAATCAGTAAGATTCAACTCAATTTCAACAAAAGTATATT
>JAHZNG010004808.1:0-10147 GCA_027744375.1 Orchesellides sinensis
ATATGGAATGAGGGGCTTTCTTGAATGCTTAAAACTAGAACTTAAAAACCATCCTAAGAGACCAAACATAAACTTTACAACAATTTACCCTGGGTTTGTAAAAACCCCAATCATTTCACCGATATTATGGATTCCACGGTATGTAGAATATAGAAATGTCTATCATCAATCATAATGCCATAATTATTGGATTGAGCAATGCAATGTTATAAAAGTGTAGCTTTTTCATTAATAATTATCCTCATTCTTGGGATTATGTAGGTACTCCGATGGTAATTTTTCACCTATGGATCCCAAGTACGTTGCAGGGAAAATTGTAGACGGAATAGAAAGACAAACTGAAGACGTCATGATACCGAGTTCAATCAAGTTTTTTGCAACCTTTTCCGGGTATAATTTAGACGGACTGAAATTTATAAGACACGTTTACATCTTATTTAAATGTCTGTGACAAGTTATTAATATAACATTTTATTTTCAGTTTACTTCCCCGTCAATTCATGAACGAGGTGGAAAAGTATGCTTACGGAGAAGTGTCTATTACTAAAACCCAAAACTATTCTTAGCAAGTTCGTGTATCAGATTTTTCTTACCTTATGGTAAACATAAAGACTAAGACGGATACTGATTTCATGTGTAGTATCCATTTCCAAATCCTTTACTATTGCATTATTGTTAACTTTAACTTCATGTATTTATCTTATAGCTTTCTCTGTAAGTTGTTGCTGAGCGAGTCAAACAAAGCCCAACATGAATCTTATATCCATAATAAAAAAATGCAAGCATGGCAGCAATTGTTAAGTCAATACTGAAAAATTGGACTAGTCCAACCAAACAAATAGTATAGCTGCAAGACATTTTATACTTTAAGCATGTATATATAACGGACCATTTAGTAAAAGTACTGGAAATTTTAATTTTATGAATACCTCAACGTATGAAATTCGTTTAAGTTAATAACGTGACGCAAAAGCATGAAATGGCCATGTTCTAAAATCTAAAAAACCAAGCTATTAATAAAAAACTCCGTAACGGACAAAAATTTCTTGGCTCCAGAAAATGAAGATACTCATTACGCTCTTACCACAATCCATAGCATATTACATCATAATTTTCTTTAAAGTGTAGGTTAATGTCAGCAGTTCTGTGAAGCTAAGCTCAAAGCTATTATTAGTCAATTTGCTACGCATTACTGTCACAAGTCTAGATTCACATGACTTCAATTAGCCAAATTGATCGATTCATTTTTTCAGTATGGTCATTATGAAAGTCCACAAAAGCCAATTGTATGACATGAACATCTAATTATATCGTATATGGATATTTAAAAAAAATTTCCGTTTAGCATTGCGGTAAACCACTATAAAAGTAGAGAATAACTGATATATCTATCATATCTATCTATTATTTCAACATTCGTATATAAGCAGTCTTGTGTGACAAATATCGAATTAAAATTAAATATTTTATCTTAAATCTAATCTAAATTTTGTAATTAACAAAAAACTTAACATTAATTTTAAATTTGTCATAAAATGAGGAAAGTCTTCTTATTTGTCTTCGCTGTGAGCCTGTTTGTCACAACCATCAAAGGCGACAAAGTTTCTGACCAATTTTCAGTTGAAACGGGTCCTGTATTGTCAAGAGAGATCCGTAACAGTGGAACACGCCAAAGAAATCATCGTATTCGTCGTCCCAGGCCTACGCCAAAGCCATACTACAATAATTATTACAGGGACTTTCCGCGTGGGTCAAGATATCTAGACAATGAAGACCAGAACGGTTACGCCGCAATTATTGGCTAATACATATATCGTGTTGATGACGACCAACAAAAGTAACTAAACCATAATTAAGAATCAAAAACTTCTTACAAAGCACACATAAGAGCATCTTTCTCAAGAGGCAAAGACTTTACATGTCAAATCTATCAGCAGTTGTTATACATATATGTAAAATTGTAAGATATGTCGTAGATATTAAAAAACATATTATGTAAGCACAAGCATGCCAATACAAGTATACTTACTTTAAAAACAGCAATATTACTTTGTAGGTTGTTAGAGAATAAAACGTTAGCCTATACTATACAATTTACAGGAATACATACAGCCTCGTATACTTCTTTCTATAAATCTAAAAATTATTTAAATGGGCGTTTCAGATTTTTGAATCCTTTCAAAACAGTCTTTATATTTAATCTGGAACGAGATACAGGCCTTGGTCCACTGAAGTATTCGATAGATTGTCCAAACGGCGAATTTGCCATCGACTGGTACACACTTATGTCGATCTGCAATGTCAGGATATAATTATTTTGAGATTACGAACAAACAATTTACTGTTTGCAAGATACATTTTGTATTGTAAAACCAATTCCATAGTCATAGATGCAACAGTAAGAGTTCTAGCTAGGCTTCTATAAACTTGGTAAAACAACTCACAGTCTTCTAAAAATCCTTACCGCATCTATAACAGTCGAAACAAATTCAAAGTATTGAAGCCTTATGTACTTGAAGCTTTCCAGCATGGCTATTTGAGTAACTTTCCCAGACACATCTCGGATGGATAAGCTATGTAATTCTTACAAATGATACAGAAGAAGAAAATAATTGATATGGCATTATCAAAGCTATGCTTCAATTCTACGAGGGTTTTTAGCTTTTAAATTTAAAGGATTTTTTTAAATTCTTACTTTTTAAACGGTTAAGCGGACGATATGGAATATTTGTACTATCTTTAAGATTATAATTTCCAACAAATGCTCTGTCGGTGAGATTTTTGCAGTCTTTTATAGTTAGTTTTTCTAGCAACAGTAGATTTTTCCATAATATAATAAAGCCGTCATCAGACAAAATCCACGAAAATACTTCAAGTTGTTTAAGATTGCAAAAGTTACTGGTAAGGTCATGGACTACGATAGTAGGACCAAGTTCTTGTAAGCACCATTCCAACTGTAGCTTTTCTACAGTAGGCCTTCCTCCTTCCTTAAAAATTTTTCGAATTAGGTTCTGATTCTTCTGTTCATTTACAGAGAACATAAACTGCACCCGGAGATGTTGTAATTTAGGAAAATCGTAAATGACATGATCATTATCTCCAACATTCGAAGAACCATCACTTGAAAAAGGGCAGATCTCCAGCGACAGCCGTCTTAAATTATTCATCTTGAAGATTGGAAGTCGATTATGTAGTTGAGCCAGCCTGGCAGAATGAATGACTTTATAGTATTTCGCATCCATATTCGCAATTTCGTTTGAAATGCAGGAAAACTGACAAGAAGTAGCTTCAATTATCTTGATATTGCGTCCTTCACAAAGTCGTATAAAATCCGAGAAGACATTCCACCCAAAAAGACGCACAGCAGATATATTAATTCTTCTTAAATGACGCGTTGAAGTAATATACTTAATGATAGAGTCTATCAATATGTCCCGTCCATTTTCATGATACCTATCATCATTATACAAGTCTACATTTTCATCTTCCCATTCCCAGTTATCTTCCTCGTTTTCAACACGCTCTGGCTGTATTACACGATTGTGAACTGCATGCCGCCCGATAAGCTTTAAGTTATAGTCAGTAAAATTAGGGATCTTTAATTCTTCCAAAACTGAACAACTAAACAAAAGTTTCAAAAACATGTCTATCTCCACACGCCCTTTCCACTCAGAGCTGTGATGAATTACAAGCCTTCTAACATTCTTGAGATTATCTGAAACGCATTCAAACAACCCAATATCATTCTGACTTGCCAACAACTCAAAATTCATATCTGCCATTTCAAGCTCATCCAATTTCTTGCATTTTTCAAGCATCATCAACTTTTGCACATAGCCTCCATGTGTCTTAATACAAAGTTTGCGCATGTGTCCTCCAAATTTCCCTGCAAACGCATACAGATGCGACTGATTTTCCAAAGTCTGGAAACTTAAAGTAAAGTTGTTGAATGGAACTTGGGTGTCCAAGACGCTCTGCAATTGTTTGCTAGATCGAATTGTAATAGGAATATCCGCAAGGACCGATGGCTGTTCTACAATCTCTTTCAAATTCCTGCAAACTAATCGGAAGTTCGTCAAACTGCTCAAATTTAGATACTGGCTCAAGTAAGTCTTCACCTGAAAACGCCCAATTAACCACATTCTATTACTCCGTACATATGACCATAGCTTTAATTAATCTGTAAAATTACACTAACCAGATCTGGCAACGCCAACAAATTAAAATCCTGCCGTATCCTCGCCTCAGACGCCCTCCGCTCCATCCTTCCTGATATATAAATCTGACCCTGACGATGACAGTCAACTGAAGTCGTGCTAGCCTTTGGAACCTTATGACTGTATCTTAACACTGGGCGTCAAACCTGCCTGTAGTACAAGTAAATAATTAATTAATTTTTACTTCATAAAAACACTTTAACACACTTATTTTTTTATTTCTTAGAAGTTACGTTTACCTATAAATAGATCTTTAGCAGTCACACGTTATAAAATCTAAAAATAGTTGATAAAAATTGTCACTTTCAGCTGTCACTGTCAAATCAAAATCTTTAAAATTTTATTCGGAGACCCGACACATGTCAAAATGCCAGCTGTAGCATTTCATTCTTTCATGGGGGACCATGTGTGTGTGTCATTGTGTCATTCACATTCATGTCATTAAATATATATTATGCTGCAGCTGATGTTCTTAAACAATTTGCTATACTTTTTAATCTGTGGCCTTGTTTGTGCACTCAATTGACACATCACTATCAGGCCCCCACAGTTTTCATGTGTACGTACGAATATGCATTAAAATGCATATGTGCTTTTATCCCATGAGTGAATTTTACATACCATGTTATTATTTACATTTCCTATTATCAATACCACTTCCAGCTTTCCATAACATCTTCAAATTATAGCTCTCTCTGATTGGCTAAAAGGCAACCTATCAGAGGGTTGTGTCAGTTGGCTCGTTCTTTCCCAAAACAAGGAACATAGGGTCCTAATGTTCAGTTCAGATTTGTGTATGCATAGCTCTAGTTGCCTTTTATCCTTATCCTTTTTGTCAGCTTCAGCTTTATAACTTATCCTGATCCTTTTCCTTAGGCAATGCGTTTCACGTTATGCATACCTAAAAGTGTACTTCAGTTCATAAGGATATTTTTGGTTCGTTGTTCGTTACAATTTTATTTCGTCCAGGCTGAATTTGTCTTTGGATAAGAAATTAGGATTTAAATACGTTTTGGGATTTGTTTTTTTTTAGTTTAATTTTTTAAAATACATCGTGCTTGTTTATTACCGACCGGCAGGATTCAATGATTGTTGAAGCAATTTATTTTTGTCCTGTGCGGTAATCACCTGTTGAATTTTAATGTGCAGAAGAGGATATCAGATGTCAGACGTTGGATTGGATTTGTTACGTAGCTGATTTCACACCTTTTTTTTGACTGATTTGTGGTGATTTATGAATTTATGAATTAATTCAAGAACTATTTTTTGTGTAAGTCATAAATAATCATAATATTGTTTGTGTATTTATGATTTATGTGTGTTGTATGTGAAGTGCAGCCTTAAACGTGTAGCAGAATTTTGACTATTTTCTATGTTTTATTAAAGATTTCAGGTTATTAGGACCAATCCAGTCCTCCAGTCAATAGCTGAACCTAAGTGTACCAGGTCGGAATACTAACAACTAATTGACAAATACTTGGAAGTGTCAGTCATCGGTTGGTGTGTCAGGATTTGAAGGTGTTTGGCGTTCGGAAACCAGATTTGAACTTTATAGGATCTTTGAACTTATTACTTTATCAGTCAGTAAGCAGATATGCCTTGCACACGATCAATGGTTCGTTCGACCAGCAATAAGCCATCCCGGAGTCGCAGTGGTGGAGATGGAGATAGTGATATGCCTCCCCCACCCTCAACGCCACCAAAATCTAAGGCACGCGTAACGCGTAGTAAGAAAGTTAGCAAGAAGACAGAAGATGATGTGTCTGTATCTGAATCCGATTGTCCCAAGTCCCCTGCTACTTCTACATCATCCACCCGATCCACTCGTAACAGGGCACGGTCTAAGGTAGTTGAAGAGGTTGCTCCGGCCTCACCCTTACAACCGCAACCAAAGCCTACCCGTTCTACGCGACAGAAACAAGCAAAGCCATCGACAGCTTCATCATCTGTCAGGAGTAGGGTGGATTCAGCTGTAGTTGTACTAACACCGCTAGGCAAGCTCGTAGATTCTAAATCAACTTCCAGGACTTTGAGGCAGAAAAAGGAGACAGCTGCAAGTGCTGTTGCATCAACAAGTAAGGCTACGAAAAGAACTCGAAGTCGAGCTACAAACCAACAGTCAGTAGAGTCGGAAACTGAAGAATTGTCGACGGAAGAAGGCGAAGCGGAAATCAAGCGAAACAGGAACTTGACACTGGATGAGCTACATAAGTATCATGTGACTCCTTTAAAAACTGCGTTAGACTTGTCAGTATGTGAAGTATATCCTAGATGCATGGCAAAGCTAATGGTAAGTTAAATTTTTATTTTTATTAGTATCATGTGTAATTTTACTTCTTAAACATAGCTCATATGATATATGTATGTAAGTACCTAACCTAGTGTTTTGTGTATGGTTATGGAAAGCTTACACACACGTCGAACGTCACACGTCTCTCTTTTTATATTACAATTACTAATCTCTAAAATCTAGTTTGATCTTTGGTTTTTTAGGATGATGAAACCGCCAAAAAGGTGGACGAGGCATTTGATAAACTTAAAAATCGAACTGAAATGCCTCCGCCACCACCTCCGCAAGCTAAGGGTAAAGGAAAAGGGCGTAAAAAGCGAGCTAGATCACCAGAAGCTACACCACAAAAAACGAATGTTCCAGCTTCTTTTGACTTTGCCGTCAGCAAAGTTGTATCTAACCCACCTGCCCATAAGAAAATGTTGTTAGATACAAAGTCTCCGGAAGGGACTACTCCAGTCACTATGACTAAAACTGTAACTGAGGTCGACGAGGTTTCTGCTGTTGAAGAAAATAGCGAAAAGGTAGTAAAGAAGAATGAGATTGTGAATGAAAGTAGCCCGAAAAGTCACAAGGAAGATGAAGATTATTCAGAGTTGCAACAAGAAGCAATAAAAGAGGAAGAGTTTAAGAAGGCGCAATCAGAAGTCGTGGATGTTGTTGTAAAGAAGAGTAAGAAAACAAAGAAGGGGAAAGTTGCTAAAGATGAAGCCAACATCTCGGACAAAACTGCTACCTCAGCTTCAGCTACTACCCCTGTCGAGGAAACTCCAATGGAGAATAAAATGGCAAAAAAGAAGGATAACAAAAAGACCAAGGGTCTCCCAGAGGAGCTTGTCCCCTCCGTGAATGAAAATGAGGTAAAGGTTGAAGCTGATATAGTGGAGAGAGATACGAAGGATACCAAGAAGCCACAAGATTCCGAGGTAGTAATTTCTGTTGACAGTACTAGAAAGAAATCAACAGAAAGTAGAGATGTTGATATTAATGAAATTAAAACCCCTACACCAACGACTAGTAAAAACGCTGTGCCCTGTTCTGCGGAAAAGAAAGAGCCAGCCTTAGACCAGACATACGTATTTGAAACACCTAAGGACGAATCGTCCAATGGAGATATTCCCATCAACACCACTTTTACCCCGGAATTGTTTGTTTCGGAAACTCCAAAGTCATCACGTACTCAGCGTGACCAAATTAACGAAACAATCGTAATTTCAAGGGACGACGTTTCATCTAAAAAGTCAGAAGTGGAAGATATGGACTGCAGTCCAGATCTTGGAACTCCGGATTCAGGCTCCATCGATACAAATAACATGGCTAATGGAAAGGTGTCCTCGTTAGTAAACTTTTTTGACAAAAACAAAAAGAAAGAAGCAAATATCAATGGAAAGGCTGTATCGGGAAATAAAGATGGGAAATTAGAACCACAACAAAGTTTAACTCCAAATTTTTCAGAAGTTAATAATCAAGATCCAAATGCTACTTATGTTCTTCTTTCAGCAAAACCTGAAAAAAAATCAAATCAAACTTCGTTAATGAATGTGACGGTTTGTGTGAAGAAAGCTTCATTTCCTGATGCTACCCCGAAAAGTGACTCGAAAGTTTCAGTGATACCAACACTTCCATCTGCTAGTGTTCCATCGGATTATCTTCCGGATCAGGACTCACAAGCTTCTCGGACATTCGTGAAAGGTAAATGACCTATTTTTAAAATGTTATACGTTTTACACACAGTAGGTTATTTATATTAAAGGCCAAGGTCATAGTCATTACTTAATAAAGTATTTTGTTTCAGAACCACCGAGTTTGGGTATTGTACTGGAAGAAGATGAAGGAAAAGATGGCACCGATATGGGCAAGAAAAGTGACAAATTACGTACTATGGTGAAAGCATCAAATAAGGATGTTGTTTCGAAGAAAGGCATTTCATCATCATCCAGTTCCTCCAACTCTTCAATGAAATCTGCTAGTAGTCAGCCATGCTTAGTGAACAAAAATAAACTGACAGCCAGTTCCAAAAATGGACCTAGCTATGGATCTGCAGGAAAGCTAAATGAGGTGTATAAATCTAAGCCGTTGGAAGAGGCTGAGAAGCGCAGACAGGAGCTGCTTCAACAAAGAGTTGAAAATAACAAAAAGTAAGCAAGCACTTAAGTTCACGCAAACTCCTTACTCACTGCCTAACCAGTAGTCATCTAAGCTAAACTTACAATATGATTTCAATATTTGTATTAGCTTTTGAATAGTATGCTGTTAATTTAATTTCTTAGAAATTATAACAAAAAATAATAATAGTATGAAAATTTAATGGATTATCATAGGAAAATGGAGGAATGGAAGAAGAAGACTGAAAAAAATAAACTGGAAGAAGAGAAAAAATTAAAGGAAAAACTTAAAGCTGTCCAGGCTTCTTCAAGTGGCAGTACACTGAAGAAATTAGCACCGGCACCAACAATGAAAGTTACTGATTCGGCAGCGGTGTCTTCTTTTCCAAAACCAAAACCTCTTTTTGGAATGCCTGCGCTTAAGGTTCCAAATGCTGGACCATCAAACTTTTTACCCGTAAGAAATATTTTAATAGTATATTATATCTGACAATAGGTTAGGCATTTTAAGTATTATGTATGTTTCCTTGTCTTATTTGCCAACTCAGCCTTTGTCTAAGCACCCGTTCCACAAACAAGTTCATTCAACCCAACCCAATGATTTGGACATGGATGAATCTTTTAAAACTGCTGGAGGAAGCAGTTTCCTTGATACTACTACTGATGGACACCTCAGTAGCTATGATATTACAGTTTATGAAGACTTAGATGAGGATTTAAAGCACAGAGAAAATAAAACTGTACCACAGTGGGCATCGGATAGTAAGCAAACATTGCTTATTATTATTTTATTAATAACAAAAAATCAAATATTTATTTAAGAACCTTGATTTTTTGAAACCGTTAAATCGAAATCAAATGTTTTTGATATTTATCATAAATTAGTGTGTGGATATTACTAACTTGCAATATATATTTGCTTTTACAGAAGAGGCGCTGAAGGTAGCTTTGTTTTCCATGGTCTATCTTCCAGAATACCAGTATAAGATGCTCAGCAATTTCCCAAAACCGGATAAATCTTACAAACTTTTCCCTACCAGGACTATTAACCATTGAAGTTCGTCGATTTCTCATTTTTTACGTTTTGAGCCTTCTTCGGCTTTTTCATACAATATACATACCTAGGCACGTTTGCGATATTACGGTAGCCAAACATCATTGTTTTAAAAATCAATTTGTCTATTTTTGAATCTTGTTAGATTTTCGAGTCGCATTTACTTGTACATACGCGGTTTCAAAATGATCTTCTGTCAATTAAGATATACAAGCTAACATTATTTTCTTATTATTAAGACCTTTTTAGAAAATGTGTACTTGTATAAACTTAATTTTGGTGAAGCTTCTCTAATATGTAGCTTTAGCTAAGTTAAAAATGTGAATTTTTGTGTCAATGGAAGGCTTGGGTTTCTCTATTTTGTAGATTCCTAGCCTTATACTATAATCTGGCTTTGGCTGGGATAGACTAAATATCTTAAATGTTACGTGAAATTATTGATACATTTTATTTCTCTTTTGCTTTTATGCTACGCCACCAG
>JAHZNG010004809.1:0-11006 GCA_027744375.1 Orchesellides sinensis
CTGCAAATTACAAATATCCAATCAGTATCGGCAATTGGCATAGGCAAAACATCCAGTCATTGAAGCATTAAGAATACCAGCAGAAAAAAAATCTTTCAATACGATTTTTTAAAAACAAAATTGAATGAAGGGTATTATTTTTTGTCACGTCCATTTGCTTACAAAAAAGTAAACCATGTTTCAGCGGAAGCTAAAGCTATTCGTCTTTCTCCTTGTGCACGACTACTTGGTCATATTTTTAAGTTTATTAAATTTGTCATACATAGAATTTGTGACAAATCTTCAGTGACTAAAGGCAAAAACGTCTTTGCCACAAAAATATCAATCACAATCTAATTACTGTAAGAGGTTGTGGTTTCAAAAAATACTACAAAACCTCAAAGTCTTAGAAAGATAAGATGTTTCATTGAAAAAAGATGAAATTATGAGAAAATGAATTTAGCAGTGAGGCCACTGGTATAAACTAAAATGTAAAAAATCAACTACATACATACATATTAAGGTGAATATGGATTACTCCCATTTTATATAGGGAAAACGCCTACATGTACGAATCAAGGGTTTCGCCATGTCTGTTTCATTGAAACAAATACCTTCTTCAGTTGCATCTTCATTTATGTATAGTGCATAGCAGGGAAGGTTTAATTTTTACTTTTTTCTATTGTAAGTTCTGAAGTCGGCGTCTGACACCAAGATGAAATCCATTGTTCATGTTCATCCCTTAAAATAAAACAATACTGCGTCCGTATGAGGTTCAGTAAGGGAAAGAGAGTAGTGCAAGTACGCATGCATGAATTTCTTCGTGCATATAGAATAAATATTATACGAAATTATAAAAGTACACGCGAATTGGTGTAGGTAGTGAAAAAAGAGCACGCTGCTGACCAAAAGACCGTGTCAAGTCAAATACATGCAGCGTTAGCCGAATCTTAAATTTTAGCCTCAGTTTTAATTTTGATATCGCCGAGGTCTACAGGCCTTTGAAAATTTGATCTTCAATTTTAACCTTTGATTTTTTGTCCACTGTTGTTGTGTGTTTGTTGACTAAGGGAAAAGTTAATCGCATAATTAACTGGATCCTGGTTTTTAGCAAATAAAAGGACTTCAATGGTTGGCCTGTTTTCCAAGATCTCATTTCATGGGGATTGTATAGTGATTGGAGAATAATTTGCATGAGAAATGATGTGAATGTGAATATGTGTTGTTGTTCTGTTAAAACCTCGTTGCCCTTTGTGATACAATGTTTTCCAGGAAATATTTACAAAATATTTGGATTGCTGTTATAGTAATCTTATATTGCTTTCATAGTGCTTTAGCAGATGAAGATGTGCAATCAATAGTAACTAGTGTGAGTCAAAATGGGACAGAAGCAATTGGAAATCCGGAAGGATTTACGACAGGTATATACAATATTACGATTTTTATGTAGTCTTAGTTACTAAGATATTAAGCAATTTCGAAGTTCATGCATAAATTGTAGCGTCACATTTTTTAAATTCATCTATATGTAATTTAAGAATAGTAAAGTATCAACAGAATTTTATGCTATTCATTCTTAGTTATCTTTAAAATAAAAATTAGTTTGAACTTCATAAAACGTATTTAGACAGCAAAGTTCATAACACACGACGATTATGTAAATGGATCCCGTTAATATAGAATTAAATCAATTCAATCTAAAGTGCCCTCATCGGATTTACTGGTTGAGAGACACGGAAAAACTGCTCATGCTTGGACAGACACATAAAATTTATTTTCTATAAAAATCAAACAAAACCACACTATTAGCCTACTGCCTTGGGGGCTGAAATACATCTCGATTTCAATTAGAAAATATAGGATTAGCTTCTACTCAGAGCTCTTGGCATTGTAATTCTTTTATATGCAGATTCAATTGATTTTAACATTCGATTAACAGTTCAATACATAATAATAATTTTTTATACCATGAAATAATACATTTGGCAGGCAGTAAGTCTATTCTTGACCGACACACACAAACATCTCATACGTAGATAACAGATACGTTGGAATTACACGTGAATGTGAATCTGCAAAAAGGGTTGTACGCAAATGCTTTATTTTTCGTTGCATGCTACCACCCTCAATGATGCCTTCATGGTTAAGTTGCACAACAAGATCTACGTGTAGGATCAAATATATGCGAGTCAGAAGGGTTTATATTTTGTACCTACTACTTGCAAATGAAACAGTCAACAGAGCAGGGCTGATGAGTGCAATAATTGGGGTAGAGATAAGAACAAACAATGTAAAGTTGTACGATATTCTCGCTCTCTTCTTCTCTCTTTGGTACTTTCATATATATATGAAAAATTATTATGTCTGTCGATGATGGCTCGGAATGTAATATTGTGCATAATATGAAAGGTAACACAGGGAGATGAATGGGATTAGGGGAAGATGAAACCAATGAGCATCCCACCAGAAACCAAAGCATTTGCTGATAACATTTAAAAATGGCATTCAATCCAAATCATAATATCAGTTAAAATGCTTTATTTTTGTGGCTATACTCATTTGAACGAAATTTATGCATAATGTAATAATTTAATACGGTAATATACACCATTACTACCAATTTTTTCTGATCTATCTGATTTACAAGAACATAAAACATACAGCCTTGTATTTGAATATCTTTCAATCAAAAATAAGGTTTTTAAATTTAAAAAAATCGCTCACTTGTGTATAAAAGACAGTATTGTATGCAAGGATGGTATGCAAGAAAGTTCAGCAACATTTACCAAATTGATATGTAAATGCTCGTTTTTATGGATTTTCGGCATTTAATGCATTTTTGTATTACCGTGTTTAACGGTGGCAGCCACTGGTGACTACTGGTTTAAATTAAGAGATTAACTAAGGGCAGACTACGAAACTATACCATCGTTTTTTATTTTCCTTATATTACATACGTACACACGTAAATATTCCTAAAACCAATAACCTTTTGTTTAGGCTACCGAAAACCGTATGTCCCCAGTTGTTTTGAATATATTCTGTTGTTTTTGGTACCGAAATGTATTATTTTATGCTTTGTATCAAAAAATTATGGAGTTTTCTATTTGTATATGAATCAGTAAGAGATTTTTGAGACTTTTGCTCCAGTTATTAAGTATAGTGTATATATAGTTATCCCACTAGCTAGCTATCTGTATACTTCTATTTAAAACCGACTTGATTTCTTACTTAAACTGTCTGTTGCCAAGCGTCCACAACTAAATTAAATAGTTAACAAGTGGAGGGCATTGAAAGGTTAATACTTATGATGAGACTCCGACATGCGACACCTTTCCTAAATTCGTTGACAACCTATCCAGAAGATAGAACTAAATGCATGTTTTGAAAGCTGTACGGATACATTAATAAAATCAAATAGGTATGTGGAAGTTATTACAACTACTAATCCGACACATAACTGATTACAGTTGTAGTATGCATAAGCAATGCAAATGTTGATGGAAAACAATATGAAAGAAATTCTACATCGGGTGTCGGTGTCAGGTTTCTGTAAGTCAATTCATATGTCATATAAATGCGTAATAGATAGATTGTTTTTGGAAATCACCCGAAGCTTCTATAAAAATTTTGAGTTTTCAAGACAAGATTTATGCAGTATAATGTCGTTAATGTCATATGTTCTACTTCCTTACAGGTTTAGGGAAGATAATTTAAAGCCAACCAGAAAACGATATAAACATACGATAGATGAAAGCATAAGTGCGTAAATGACAGTTGTCACACACAACAGACATTTTTGGGTGCGACAATAATCTTATCATAGAAAATCTCAAACACTATGATTTGCAACCATATCATAGTCAAAATTATGAGCCTCTTTTACTTTTAAAAGCATAAAAAATGAAAACAAAAATGTTCTACTCCTCACTTAATCACGTTCTTATTTAAAATCAAGCAGTTTATGTTTTCAAGGAAGCATCACCTTGAGTGAAGCACTGGTGGCATATCTTTAAAATCACGTCTCTCTAGTTGCATATAATACATGGTAATTAAACCATCTGCGTGAAACACAAAGACAAGTTCATTCACTAAAATACCATGCTCTTAATAGCAAATGCACGACAGAAAAACCTACTTCCATCAACACCTCAAATGCTCAGAGTATGCATA
Source organism: Orchesellides sinensis (assembly GCA_027744375.1). NCBI lineage: Eukaryota > Metazoa > Arthropoda > Collembola > Entomobryomorpha > Orchesellidae > Orchesellides > Orchesellides sinensis. The sequence continues at coordinate 4,153 of JAHZNG010004809.1, forward strand.
TCTTGTATACATGTGCATACATTTCTTCGAGAAATTCTTACACTTATGAATTTATGTGTAAGCTATGAAACGGATGATGTGATGCAAAATCCTAAGCTTAATGCATAACACCGTAACTTCTCTGTTTATTAACCGTGTTCTACTGAGAGTGAGTGAAAGAACATTGTATCATTGTCTTGATGCAGGGTGCAATTCAAGTTATTATAACTTGTACCTAAATGCCATATAATTATGTAGGGCTTCACCTGAGCAACACTTTCTTTGTTTCACAAAACTGATCTGCATTGTGAAGACGCTAATACTGTATTCCCATCTTTATTTCGTACATTCATGCACAAGTTCAGTAGGTGATTACAATGTGTACAAAACTGAGTTTGTCCCCTTATGGTCAATGGATTTGCAGACAGTCTTTGAAATAAGAAAATGAAAAATGATTATTCGGAAGAAGTAGCAATGTGTAACACTAATTACCTTCCTTTCAAAGCGTACTTTTACCCCCAGTCTCAAAAATGATTACAAGTTCATCCATTCAAAGGGAGAGAATTGAACATATGAGCTTTGGTGAATTTGAACGAAACGAGAGAAAAGTGATTTGGGATAAGTACATTATTTCATGCTCGCACAATATATGATACAGTGAATGAGATGCGTAAATGTTTGATGAGAGATGAAAGCACAATGGGAGCGGAACCACTTGCACTCATCAGTTAACTAACACGCAACTGAAAATACAATTTTCCTTTAGAGGAGCTTTGCACCCTTTACGATTGACATGCATTTTCAAGGTTTTTGGTGAGATTCAAACTATCATAGCATAGATTTATTGTATTGTAGGATAATATGCTGTAGAATGGTTTAACATGAGAAATACATAAATTTTAGCTTTGTTTTAAAGTTCTGTATGCATGTCTGTAGTTTACTTACAGGAAGGCTAGTAACGGTCTAGTAAACATTCATATGTATCATACACTATACATACATCCTTTCATGAAGTTTAAGGTGTTTATAAATAAAAGATTTATTTTGATGCTACCAAAAACTTGCTTATCAAGTGCATTAAATGCTTAAAAATTCTTGTGTTTTAAAGAAACAGTCCCAATGAATCTGTTATTTACAATCTGATGGATAGGCGTTAATATATCGCTTTTTTGTTTTAAATGAGTTACAATTCATGGAATGACCACTCAGTCAACTTTTCATTTCTTTTTAGAGTCGAGCACTGACGGAAATGACAATGAGATTTATACGACGACAACTCCATTTCTGTCATCTTCAAATCCCCCATTTACAGATGGCTCAGTTTCAGAGAGGCCAACTGTCACCGTTACACCAGCTTCGAGCTCAATGCCAGCTACGATCATTACAGCCACAAAAGTCACATTAGATCACAGAATTCTCTCTCCTGAAGGATCTGTCACTACAACCAGCACAGAGTCTCAGGATTCCCAAACTGAATCCCCGATTGAGGAAGCTACTACCAACAACCCAGTAGTTTTTGACTTCCCCCCAGAAAACATTACTTCACATGGGAACCCTGGACCTATTCAAAATAGTAGAAAATCCAGATTTCATAGGATTCATGAAGCCATTGCTCCAGGATCTGAAGAGTCCGCGACGGAGCCATCTTTCGCTGGGTATGGCTATCAAGAAACGTCGACGGAATACTACAGGGAGTTGGAACAAGATGACAGGGATAATTACGGGGACTTTCCAGAAGAGAATGAGATTGCAGAGCAGCTTCCTACTCCAATGGCTCTTATCACTCCAAACGGTGAAGGGAACAATCCACCACTTGAGGATGACTTTGCCGAAGCGTTCAAAAAGGTGAACTCTCAAGCTAAACGAAGACGATTTAGGGGTGGGCGTAGGGATCGAATGAGAATGAAAAGGCTTAATAATACGATTTCTACCACCACTACTGATTCTGATGCAACAAGTTTGTCAGGACAAAATGAATTAAATCGGGCTACTAAAGATTCCTACTTTGACAACAGTCTGCAGACGACGACCTCGTCTCCATTTTCTTCCACACCAAGATCAAAACGGTTTAGAAGCACTACACCAGCTTCTCTATTGACAGATGCAATGAATAACCAAACATCCGATGCCATTTCTGCTAGTGAAAGCATGCCCGTTGTGAGAAGTGGACCAAAGCCCATGATCCTCCAAAACAGTTTTGGAAATTTTGAGGGAAATGATGTAACAACCTCACCTCAATTAGAAAGACCGGAGGGTGGGGCACATACAGAAAAGATTAGTACGTACTTTTTCTCAACCCCGTCACCATCTTCGCGGCTACGACTACGCCAAAAGATGAAAGAGTCGCATTCTACAACTGCACAAACTACGACCACGACTGAAGCCCCGTCGTATACAGAAGCAACGTTTCCAACAGGAAGTAGTGATGCTTGGAAAGATAGTTTTTCTGGCTTTGGTCAGAATTCCCTGAACACAAATCCTACAGATAATATAAAAATACCTGCATTCGTGCCAATGGATCTTGGATTAGAGAGTGATGACAGGCAGGATCCAATCGAAAGTGCTATTTTGGGATCCAATCCACCTGAATTAGAAAATAAGGCATATTCATTGAACCATCATCGCCTGGAGAGTTCATCCCATAGTAATTCTGATCCATACAGCAGTAGCTCTACCACCCCCAGGTATCATAAAGTCAAAAAGTTCAAACATGGATATAATGCACATTCGTCTAGGCCACCCAAAGAAGAAACAGAGAAAGCAGTTGGAGCAGAATACTATGCACAAGGTTCAAACACCGAACAATCTACGACGTTTGCAAGTGCATTCCGACCACCTACAGGATCCCATTATGATCGTACGAAAGACAAAGTAATTTTTTATAAGGAAAATCCATACAGTACCCAGCACAGCCCTGTAAGTATAGAAGACGTACCAACATCTAGCTTGTCACCAAGCTCATCCCAAACTGTGGGAAGTCATCTTAGTATTGCAGACGGACCAGGAGGCTATGACTCCTCGTATTCACCCGCTGTTGACCACTATACTTCAAAGAACCATGGGCATTCTAGCGTTTACACACCAGGAAAGGTTCTCCCAGCCCATGTTAAACCTCAGCTAGATACTACATTCCAAAATGGTCCCCCAGACGCATCTCATATTCACAGTCCAAACATGGTGGAAAATTCACCATTTGTCAACTCAGGTCTTCAACACCATGACATGCGTCAACATCAACCACATCACACTATATCTCATAATGATGGGGGTTATTCACATGCATACATAGAATCAGCGCATCAGTCAGTGTCTAGACCTGGTGATGTAGTATATGGGACAATAGAGGAAGTCCCAGTTCATGGACGTTATTCGCATCCTAATGAGCATCACATGAAGTCACCAGGTTCAATGCCATATCAATATAATCCAGAGCTTTCAAGGACACCCAATGCACCTCCCCCATTATCATATCCACCACATTTACCACCTCCAACATATGGAGATCACAGTCCACAAACATCACATATACCACCTCCGCCATATGGAGATCACAGTCATCAACCCCCAACAATGCCACTTCAACCCCCACCACCTGCCCCACCTGCCATCCTTAATCATCATCATCAAGATCACAGCTTTGCACCACCGGCGTATGAAATGCATTCTGCTGACGATAACCACCATGGCCCACGCTTTCCGCTATCTTCCAATCATATAGCTGAAAGCCCTTCTGAACAAAGTCAAGGCAGCATTACCCCAAACGTGCAATCTCTTCCTGATGATCCAACAAAGCAATCCGTTGATCACTATCACGACACCACCTTCACAGCATCGGGGCCATCAGATATTCCTCAAAGTCCCTCACCTAATGCTGCATCACAAACAGTTGACTCGCCACCAGCTGAACACGCCCCTCAGCAACTGGATAACGATTTCCCCCCTCATTCTCACACCATGGCTGCACACCCCGACTATGAACCTGCAAATCCGCCACTCCCACATGACCATCCATTTCACAATAATTTTGTTTCTTTTCCAAATCAAGATGTTCCTGGAGCAATCCCTTCTGATCATGGCTCCCATCACGACACCAACTCCATATCCCACAGCCCATATCACCCGAATACCATAGAACATGAATCAAAAAGTCCTGCAGGATTTGAACCATCACCTCTTATTCCAGAGAAAACTCCCAAAACGCATGGAGTTGAATTCACGCCAATACCGGACGATGTAAAAGAGCATGATCTATACAAGTCTTACGCTGACAAACCTTACGATACTTCATCTCATAGTCAAAAAGAGCCACATAAAGATCACCATGAATCTCCACCACAACTAACTGAAAATGTGCACCATCACTCCAAAGATCACCATGTTACTAACTATCTTGCTCCCTCTGGAGGAAGCCCGAGTCAAACCTATGACCACTATTCACCAAATGTTAACGACGGAAACAGTGCTTATCCTTCATCAGGTGCGGAGCAACATGGGAAAGATCTAGGTTATTCTGGACCAGTCACAGAAATTCATTCCGGACATTATGAACTGCCGCAATCTGAACAAAATATAAATATGCAAGGGGTAAACGACCCCTATCATGACCACATTGGAAAAATACCATCAGCTCATGATCATTCACATCATGGTCACCATCCTCATCAAGAAAGTGATAAGCCGCAAGATACATATAGTTCTCATGGCGAGGATTTTCATGGTAATAGTCAGCACAGTACAAATTCAATTGGGTCCTTTGACAATGATGACAAGAAGGAGGGGAAGAAGAAGGCTCCATTTAGCAACACTCCGTATGTCCTCATGTTTCCACAATTAATACCAGAAGAAAAAATGAGACCATCCCCTCCATCCATGCTTTCCAAAGAAATACCTGTCGTACAGGCTAGCTCGATGGGAGATTTTACTTCTGGGGAAAAACCACCACTAGGACCTGGATTTCAAGCTGTACCAGTTCATCCACGACATCAAATGTATCAAGTTTTGGCTAAGACGCATTATGATAAAATGATGGAGAAATATATGGAATCCAAGAAACGTCCACCGTCAACTATATATACACCTTATGGTAAGCTATGAAGAATTATTGTTTTGAACGCTGATAATAGACATACATGTTGCGTTTATGATTCTCTATATTTCAAACTAACTGTTCCACTAAATCATTGCAACATCATAAAAGCATTCTTAACTTCCTGGGCATTTGGATTTGCATGGGTTGTCGAATGACAATTGTGCAAATTGTATGGGTTAATCAATGACTTATTTTTTCAAAATTGTTTTGTGGTTGATCTGATTAGATACATTCAAAAATAATGTCAATACTGCTAAGCCAGCACCTATAATTTCTGACATATTGATTTCTAGGTATGTTAATTCCGGTTGGATCCAGTGTTGCAGATGCAGCGTCATCCACAAATCGTAATGTATTTGCAAAGCCACGCTTTCCCCATAAGCATCGTGGAGAAAACGGACTCTTAAATGCACTTCTTGGATCGAGCTCAACAAACAGCGGACGATATCACCCACCAAACGGGCTTGGATTTGATTTGAGAGGCAACCGGATAAGCAAGCTTTTAGAATACGAACCAGCGATTGACTTACTTGCAGAAAAGCTTGCTTTAAAAATTGTTGCAGCTCAACAGGCGCTGAATCAGAAGTCTGGGATGGGCAGCCACGGAAGCTATTCCGAGCATAAGCCAATGGTAATTGAGAAAAGTAGTAATGTGGAAGGGAAATCACCCGATTTGCCAGGAAAATCCTCGTCAAGTAAAACGTCCAACTTACAGAACCATGAGCAGATGCTGATGGAAATGAAAGCGGCCCCTAACCCAGAATTAAAAGAGTATTTGAAAAGTGTTCTGAAAGGCCAGTTCACAGAAATGGTTGCCTCCTCTGGACCAGTTGTAGAAGACAGTCGAAGGCCAGTGTCCTACCCGTCTAACATATTCAGTTCTCTTTTTAGGAAAGGGCGAGTAAACTTACCATCAAGTGGCATGCTATCTAGCGCCAGTATGCTAATGTCAAACAAGGTGCCTCCCCCACCGGGGATGCATAAAGCCCCTTACCATTCTCCATACGGTCATCATCTTCCTCCTCCACAACCCCATGGTCCAGTTGGGCTTCTGGGAACAATAAAAAGACTTTTCTCCTTCGGTCCACATGAGCGTATTGACGTTGGTATGCCTCCAAATTATATGGGAAGGACTTTGATAACCAATAATGGAACCTATATACCTTACGTAGATGGACCCAGTCCACGAACAAATTACTACCAACAAAATTTGCAGTCTCATGGAGGCATGCAAATGCAGCAGTACCAGTCAGTACAGCAGTTCCCGCAAATGCAATCTAAGCATTTTACGTCGTACTCGTCACTGCCAGCAAAGCCGCTTAAGAAAAAAAAGAAAACGACCAAGAAGCCAATTCACGATGAGAGAAAATGGCAGAGTAACAGACTGACGTCAACTGAGCAACCCACAACGAAATCAGTAACTACGACTGTGAAACCATATTCTATGGATAAAAATGGCGTGTCCTCAAATAATACGAAAACCAGTAGCCACTATGGAAATAAAAAGACTAGTAATCCTATTCAAACACATACATTGAATAGTGCCTCGCCAAAAGCACAAAACAGCTCTACCGAGTCTGCCTCAAAGAATACTCAAGGCTCGCTGAGTAAAAGGACTGGTAATGCTGGTGATAAGCAAGAGCAAGAAGAATCAGATAAGCCAGCCAAGTTAGACATGTTTCAAACCATTCTTGGATCAACTCGTCAAGTTTTAAACTTTTTTAAAACTGAGGGAAGAAAGTCCGGCCCAACTGTTCTTAGGCCAAGAAGTGCAACCACATCTTTA
>JAHZNG010004810.1:0-19969 GCA_027744375.1 Orchesellides sinensis
TATGAAAGAGGCTTTAGGCTATAGCGTACATTACCTAATGAAGCGATAATGAATTACTATGTACTTAACTAGAATCCACACTCTATAATTAATAAAATATACAATCAAAACTTCACGAAGTATAAAAATTTTAAGGCTGCCATCCCTCAAATATTTAGTATTTTATATGGACGGTGCTTAATTTCTTATCTTTCCGTTTAGAAGCATTAAACTAGTATATTAAGCATTTTTATAAGCAATATTCATTACTCTTTACTTCAATATTATAATATTATAGAAATCAGTCCCTTTTGTGACGCGCTTAAAATCGCATTTATTAGTTAAGCATGCGTCAACTACCCAACTATAATCTTTCGCAGCGTAAAATAAATCCCAGAGTAATTTACAATATTTCTGCATGTGAGTTAGAGTTGTGTTAACTGTGAATGTATGCATATAGTAGGTACTTAGACAAATATATGTTTGCTTATAGGGAGAACAACAAAATTCGTGGTATAATAATACAATTAGAAACATTGAATCAAGTGGGACTTGGCATAATGGATTGCCTCATAAGAATATTGTCACATTTTAGAGAACGCGAGGTAGAGTCCACAAAACCGTAAGAAAACAATACATCCCTTAGTTTAACAGAATCATCCCAAACGTAGTACATTACAAGTAAAACTTGCTTACAACAACTGCTTTTTACATTAGAAAAAGTAAATGTGAGCAGCAAGTAGTAATAGATGTGCTACACCCGTAGTTCCTTCCGTGCCCCTTTTACAACAAACAGCCATTTTCCCATTACACTTTTAATTGAGTTAGCGTCGGAAACTCAAGCAAAAGTTACTCCGTGGTCCCATTCACTTCCACATTTATTTCAACTGTCTCCTCATGTGTATGAATGTGTGCACGTTTTGTACAAGTACAAGTCTCGCTAATATAGCTTTATACATAGTTCTCAGTTCTCATCCTCCTCTTCTAGCTTTAAGCTGGCTGGTTAGTTTTGAAGCTCCCTTGTTTCTGTAATCTATCCAACTTTACCGATCATCTCTTAAGCATAATTAGGACTTTGTTCTCTCTTATTCTATGTTCCTTACAGTTCTTTTAGTTTTCTCTCTTTGCAGACTTCCTTGTCATTTTCTCTCTCTCATTTATTCGTTCTTCTTTGGTCTTGTGCATTGATCCAAAACCTGGATGCGTTTTAAGGGACACAACGCGCTCATCGCCCCTGTCGATCGTCTATAGCCTTTCTTATCTTTACACAAGTTCTCATTTCACACAACTTCTTTCCGAAATGATTCCCTTAATACATACGCTCTTCCTTAGCTCTACAGCAGAAAAGTTGAAAGGGAGCCATAATGAGGAAACCTCATGTTATTATTACAGCAATGGTTGCACTTAAAAGAAAACTATCTCTAGTATGCCACTACTTTTTCTAATAGGATTGTAGTATGCCACCATATATAGCAAGCTTTGGGTATTGTAAAATCTAAGAGAAAACTCCAGGGACTAAAAAGATATCCTTTCGCTTACTAAACCCTTTGCCACAACTCTTTTTTATTGACACATTTCCTTAGCCTAGGAGCTAGAAATTTGATTCTTTTAAGAGATGGGAAGCTGTTGAAAACTGCCATTATTTTCCTAACATCAAGCAATTTCTTCACCTTCCATCCGCGCAATTACACCTTGATGATGATAGGAGAAAAATAGGAAAAGGAAACACCTTTTTACAGTTGTACTTATAAACCAATGACGGAGTATAACACAATATATATACCGTATACTATAACTTTAAAACCAAGTGCTTCTTTAAGCATCTTAGAATTTGTCCGTGTTCTCAATTCGAGTCAAGATAACTATAGATTCGTCTGACACACTTCAGATTGGACGTACTTCATGCTTCAAAAGTACGCGAACGGGCGTATGTATGCAATTCTCAAAAATTCATCAATTCCAGACACAACATTAAAAACGTACCTATGCATCATACTACAGCCATATCTTATTCCAATCGTAGTAAATATTATCTATAAAGCCAGGAGTATTAAAACATGCAAGATGCATAGATTTGCTATACATCTATGCAAGCAAAACAGTTTTAAACAAAATTGTTTAATCTGATTTCTATTTCTTATTCGTATACATATTCTCGATGAATTCTCAAGAATTTTTGTATTCTTTAACCTTGACAATACGGAAAACAACTCAGATGTCGATAATGCATACCTACTCTGTATTCCTTATTTGGCAGACTGTTTTCTTTCTATACTTGAAAAGTATCAATACGAGGTTTAGCGACTCTTCTTTTTTTTACTGTTCAGACCTATCACTTTTACACTACAATACATTGACGGGAAATACATAAATTGTCAAAAACATCAAACTCTTCAAATAAACTTTCACTTCCAATAAAAATTTGAAATGAACTGCTGAATTCAGTTGTCCATACATAGACCCCCATTTTGTAGAATCAATTCACGCAAGGACAACACTACATTCAGACATCATCATCATCATCACTACCAAGCATCATGCCATGTCTCTTTTGCGTGCTGTATTTTCCACGGATAAAAGCCGAGCCTTTCAAAATTCCACCCACATCGGTCATGTCTACATTGGACATGGATTTTCCTTTGTAAAATACCAAGAAAGCTCAAATCAAAATCAGCGATTATCGATCTCATCACCACCGTCACCGGTACACACCCATACTTTCCGTGTGTTCTTTCCCATTGCCACGAGTAAATGGGCAATTGAGGAACGACGAAGAAAGAATTGTCAATCATAAGCAAGAATTCTATTTTCTGCTGATCTAAAGGTGGATCTTAAATACTGCCTCGTCGTCATCAACATTATAGCAGCATCAATAATATTTCGAGATGGATCCTTTTTTATAATAAAACAGACCCAAGAGGACAGGAATCAAGAGGCTGCGAAGGATTTTCATCGCGTTCTCACTCCTTTTTTTCTCTGGGGTCTGGTCGGATGGGAGAATGATATTGATGACAAACTCAACAGTACACATGAGTACATTGAAATCTTCGACTACTTACCATTTACTTCTACTTTTGTGCCACTTGACTTGACTTATATCCACGATTATAGAACCCATTGATCCACATATGACCATTAAGACCGTTAACTTCCACAGCAGCAGCAGAGTCAACAACATCAAGTTGACTCCTGTCTGGATGGATAGGAATGGAGGAAAGCAAAATACTGAGAAAGAACCTCATATAATATCATCTTAAATCTCAAGACGAATCTGACGCTAAAATGAAAGTTTTGCCGGAGCCTATACCATGTTTTCACACCAGCAGTACTGACAAAATAATGTACACAAAAACTGCTATACTCTGCATACACTTATCGAGTACTCAAACAATATTACAAAAATACGGAAACGCACAAAAATCGCAAGAAAAGACTGACATTTCGCTATCGGATATACGTACATACCTACGCTAAGGTCTTTAAAAAGGACTTTACATTTTCTTTATAAAAATGTCTAACTTGGATGGAACGTGATTGCGGTTTCACCCTAGGAACTCTCCCTGACGTTCTAAAGTAGCAGCATAATTTTGAACCCTTTTCCTGGTGCAAGGAGCTCAAAATATCCAAATACTTTTGAAAGGAGAAAGCTGAAAGGAAACGGACAGAGCATCTTTAAGGGAAAGTTTTTTTTTACGAATTCGTAAGACTTATAAGATTTCATACATGTATATGTAATGTCACAGCATAAACTAACTTTATCCAGCATCACCACCCTCCTTCCTCTCACTTTTCTGCCTTACATGCATCTTCAGCGAGATGACAGCGTTTATATTGCAAACTACTGCATACTATAAATTTCGAAGACTACACCAAAGCTAAAGAAACCAAACTTTTTGTAACATTGGGAGCAACCAGTACCAACAATAAAGCTACTTTTTTTTAACTTGTGTGGTATGTACACCGGAGTACGGTATGGTCACAAATGTTTTCATACCATTACACCATCAGCATCATCGTCATCATCACCATAACGGTCTCTTCTGCTATTACTCATCTATATATCCGTGTCGTCTGGCGAAATCCGCATTTTGTCACAAGGAAAGATTCCTGAAGAAAAAATTCTCAGTGGATGAAAGCGAAAAAATAATAGTAGCAAAAGTAGTGACTGAAGAAGAACAGCCCATCTGAGAGTTGCAGATACCGCGAGTAGTTAGGAAGACTCATATTTCTTTCTCTCATGAAATAATATTTCTTTGGGTGGGGTTATTTCATTAGTGCTAGATTCAACTGCTGTTATTCTTCCACCAACCTACTACTGTTTCTGCACATACATGATTCTAGAAGCGGACGCGTACGTGCATTCAGAGAGAGAGAGAAAGAGAAAAGTTATTATACGAACACATACCACCATATATAAAGAACACGTGTATGTATGTACATATCTTCAAGTAGCTAACTTCATACGGATCGGCATACATACGTAGTCCGGCATGATGGTGAAAGAGAAAAGAAGACTATTCTATACATAAAAATACAAGAACAAACTACAGAGAAAGAAAAAGAGTAAAGCGAACATCATGGCCGCAGGTCTCCCCTATACCTACAGACACGAAACTGCACCCAGACTACTAATGCCGGTGGTCTAGATGTGTGCGTATGTGCCAACCAATTTATGACCATGACGGAAAGTAATTCTCTCGGTCCTTAGTAGTATACTAGTTGAAAATAGCAAGTACATATGTGAACCTGGCCTCGTTTTAAGTGTCCGCTCTTTCAACCATAAAATGATTAGTTTATACACTATTCACGGTAGCCGGTGTTCGTACGAATTTTTTTACTACAACTACTGTTTTCTCTATTCATTCTTCGTTTCTCATCATCGGATTTTCTTTTCTATTGAAATACTATATGTACACCTTGGTTTTAGGCAGGCTTAAAACACGGCCGTGTGAAAGTAACTGCGAATTTCCATAGCGGAGAAACTTTTAGAAACAAACCGTCCGAAAGGATTAACCGTAATCGGCAAATCAAAACATATGTGCATAAAATATCTCCAAACAGATATAACAAACATACATTCTTCAAACTATCTTGCAAAGCCGGAGTCCTGAGTCAGCTCTTCACTACTATGCTTGAGTCAACAAACAAAATGTGTTCCCTACTTAGCTTCCCGTTTCATTATGCACCAGCCTCGCACAACAAAATGTTCCACTCTTTCATGAAGAAGCAACAGCGAATGCATCCCATTAACTTCACTCCTCTCCTGTAGAGTGTGCTATACATATTTATACCCATACCTTGTACTATCTGATTTGTTAGTTTATGCAGAAAAGGTACAAAAACTTTACAAGTAAAAATAAAATAAAGAAAGGGAATTTTGTCTGCTTTCTATACAACCTTTTCTTACTTTTCGTACTCATGTGTTATGCTCCACCGGCCAGTAACAAAAAAACCTTTATTCGTGTCGTTGTCGTCGTCATATACCACAACAAACTTACTAACAAAGTAAGATTCATGAAAATCCAGTGTAATACCTATAATAGTGCTTCAGTTGGTGTTCATAGTAAACCGGTAATGTCTTCTTTAGATTTTTACGAAGTCTCACAAAGACAAGATGCTTGAAACAAAAAATCCCAGTGGGGGCGATCCAAAACATCATCCCTTATATAAAGTTACCGAACAGAGAGATTTTTCCAAACCTTAACGTTTTAAGGATCTTGTAAGCAGTATACACGAAAAGCTAGTCTCTCAAAGAAAGCTTAAAAAGTCAAATCCTTATGTAGTATGTAGAGAGGGTTATACATGAAGAAGACGGTACGAAAAGCTTAAACTTTACTTACTGACTGACTGGCTTGTTGTGTAGCCTTGATTTATCAAAAAGTGAACAACGAACACATAAAAGGCAAAACTATATGGCATGCTAGGATTCCGCCAAAAAAAGGAGCAATACTTTCATCGTAGAATTCACTCTTAAAATGACATGTGTTTTTTCTCCATACTTCTCTCACAAGAAAAAAAACTTTCTGATATCTCAAGTTTCTTACGTACCCGAAATACAAGATAAAAGTATATAAATAACACACTAGCAGCAAGTGTGAAGGGGCGAAGTCAATGGTATTGAAATCCTGGTTCGCCTCTTTTAATACTTTTTAAGATGCGTCCTGCATGGCATCAGTGTATAGAAATGTATAAGATGAGTGAGAACCTAAAAATGTACATAAATGGATGCGTATGTACAATGTTATGTTATATACTTAATATTTAGTTCCATTTGATCACATATGCAAGTATACTATTACCAAATGCCAAATGCACTTCAACTCTTCAGCATTAAGCCGAAAGAATAACCGACAGCTTCTGACTTAACTGATCACCTCCACTTATCTCCTCTTCTGCTATACACAACGCAATTGTAATGGAATGAAGACGATACTCTTTCCGTGAGTTGTGTAAAATGATAAAAAGTCACTACTACTACTACTCTGCCAATAGTGTTCATTTCAACTCTTTAATTAACTTCACCTCTGACACGAAGCTATTGCTTTGTGCTTACAGCTCATAAATTTCATTTGCCAACTTCAACACGAAAAATCGAACACATCAATACAGCTTTTCCCTCAAACAAAACTCCTTTCCCGGTTTTCCATCTACCATTTGCGCTTTACCAACTTCTGAGTTCTTGTTTCCGTTGATAGGCTTACCAGATTTCCTTTTCCATACATCATGTACATTTACTCTATTTATATATAGGTACAAAATAATGTATATGTGCAGCTAAAACTTTACACCTAAAATATATGCAAGCATATGTATGTATATCACTGCTTTTTTCACCCAGGCAGAGAGAAAGAGACGGATGTAGAAAAAAACTCTTCATTCTTCTTTGCTCACTTCCATTTTCAACCAGTTTTCTAGCTAAACCTCAATTTGCATACTGCTGGTCTAGAAGTATTATACGTGCACGTGCTCAGAAAGACAATCAGTTAAATCCGCTTATGCTAACGACTCTAGTCATCTCGTAGTACAACAACTACAGGCTCTTCTTTGCTTCTCTCGACTTCTCGTTTAGTATACTTACTGTAGCCAAGCTGTAGGGTCGACAAATTATATCATGTATTGAAGTACAAACGTATGTACATACCCAGTACATAATGCAAAACTGCCAAGATTCCCAAAATACGTATGTAAGAAGAAAGTCTCAAACAAACACTTGCTTAGTTCCTTTGTCTTTTTGTTGATCTATCCCGTTTGTCTCACTTTGTTGAATCTTTTCTCTCTACTGCACACCACGACGATGAGGTTTACTTGTACTTATTAAACACTACTACTAAATCATCAGCTTTAAGCCAAGTGGTACTACTTTAATATATTGAATTTCCTCCGACCCAACATAATTAGCCATATATCTGCAAATTTTCTTAAGTGCTTTTCCATTTTATCAAACTAAGAAAAGAACGTCAAATCCTCTTTAAATATCTTATCAAACCCATAAAAGTAGTTACAAACATGTACGCACACAAACGAGTAAAGTTGTTGAGGAGAATATGAAAATCCAAATCGCTCATAGTTATTCGATGCATCATAAAAGGTATTGTGCTCATTTCATAAGCTAAGAAGTTAATGTCAATATCGAAAGGTAGAATTAAGGAAGGCTTAGTACTTGCCAACTTATCAACATAATTAAAGGCTTTCAAACAGTTTAAATGTACAATGTGTTCATCAACCATTGTCTTGTCTCCGATCAAGTGACATTTTATACAATGTGGTGAGGCAATAACTTTCACCAGACTTCTTTTACTTCTACTCTTCATCCTTTCACAAAACACTTCTCAGAAAACGTCTTTTCAGTTTGCTCATTGTACAAGCCATTGTGTCTGAAGTAGATCAATAACTGATTACATCGATCTCCCTTTCCTCTTCAACTCAACAAAACAGTATTCTGCAAAGTTTTTCTCCATCAAACAAGCCAAATATTATACTGCAATAATACATGTTAGGCGTTATTATTGGCATGACATGAGCCAAGGAAATACCGATAATCCCGAAGCATAATAACAACAGATGAAGAGAGTATTGGTTAGTATGGAAAGACACAAGAGCAAACCCAAAGAAAAACACTGCATCAAGCTGATTGCCAGAAGAGCCAAACGAGAAAGAGACCGAGCGAACAATGCAATCTAAAACTGAGACGAAGGAGCAAGAAAATAACAGACGTTGATGCTAGAGCATAGCTAGTAGTTAGTTGTTGTCAGAGGAAGGAATAGAATAGCGAAAGAACAACACTTTGCTTCAACTTGGAAGATTCCCAAACCTGAAAAGTTCCCGAAACATGACCTGAACCCATAAATAGACTCAACCTTTTTCTTTTGAGCTGGTGCAGGCAAGCAGAACTCTTATACTTACCAGGACATGCATGTTTATAATACTAGTTATACTCCTACAGCTCTTTTTTAAGCACAACTACATACTTGAAAAATAATATATCTCCACGAGCTATTTGCGGTTTACAATTTTACGAAATAATATACATTAATATAAGAGCCAAGTCAGTCAGTAGTGAGCAAAAAGGGGTAAAAGGCTACATACTTAAAAGTTATTTTCAATGTTATATGACAACCATAATGTTATTGGTGTTACAAAACCTTACAACTGCCACCACCATATTCAACAAGAATAGTATGAAAAAATGTATCTTTTATGTACTAATGTTGGTAAGAAAGCGTTATATCGGTAGGGCGTGGCATATTTGTTGATGAAACAAGGTATAATCCGTTTATGAGCCAATTATACATAAACTAACTTAATGACCCCACGCACATCGCCATGAAAAAGGTTCATCAGCACGCAAAGATACTGGTGCAAAGGATAGTCATATGTAGGTTATGTCCGATTTTACATATTAACGATAATGCTGCATTAAGTAAAAGGGAATCAACATGCATCGATCTGTCAGTGTTTTAACCCCACTAGCAAGCATCAGTCAGGTTCATTAAATATGCTAACTCTATAGCACACGAAAAAACATTCGATCCCATACAATTTTCATACAGTCTGCTTAAAAGTACAAATTATCTTGCATGCAAAATAAATGCCTTAACGAAAGCTTGCTTTCATACAAATATACATACGTACAACTACACTGATTTTGTACGTTTTCAAAAGAAGCGAAGGAACATATTGCTGTACTTTCAAAGTACATTTGACGTCATGAAAATATTTTTCTCTGCTAAAATCATTCCTATCAGTCAACCTACTTTCCTGCATTGAAATTTAGGACTTTGATATGAGCTCTGAAGAAAATTCGGCCACGTTGGTGAATATATGACAAAAGTTAAGTTACTTTGAAATTTTAAAACCCTTGGAGAGTCCTTTTTATTACACATACGCACATGTCTGCGTCCTTCGTTTGCATACGCAAATGAACATCTTCCATTCAGATGGCAATTTTGGTAATTAAGTTATGCTTAGAGCATGTAACAGTAAGTTGGGGTTTACATAGCCTGGTGATCTTTATTAATTAGTAGAAGTCCGTATAAACATGCTTTGCTTACACCATTTTCTCCTATCGTACTAACGTTCGAACCGCTATAATCCTGGACTCCTGTGCCAGTCAGTACCGACCAACATTTAACATGCTAGATAAGATAAGCTGTAGATGCAAGCATGAATGCTTGATACTTGTTTCCTGTCCCAGAAGATTCTCATCCCAGATTTACCCTGTCCATGTCCTTCTTCTAACAACATCTTTACTCTTCCATATGCATTCAAATGCATTTTAATTGTAGTGGTACGGCTGTGTATGCATATTATGTACATATATGCACATACACTTGAAACCATGGTGTATCATACAAACCTTAATAATGTCTTTTCATTTTCTTAAGGTCCTCAGTCTACAATCATAAACTATACACGACCAACTGGGTGCTACTGGTTTCACGAAACATTACACTGCCAGGAAATCTACCTAAGACTTTAGGCAACATGTCATGGGAGGACTGAGAATGGATCAACAGAACGTTACAACAGCTGCAAATGTACGAGAAGGTCTATATAAACACACTCCTCCTTAGCTTATTGTATTACATGTGCTGCATAAGTACAAATGCAGGGAGGAGATGGGTATAAATAATTTATTCGTTAATCTTGAGCCACCAACACCATCATCAACAACAGCATTCCTGCATTCTTATTTTTCTCAACTATCCTGAAAAGCCCGAGAAAGAGGGAGAAAAGCAGAAGATACATACATCTGTGCAAAGAGTGAGCTCACCAAGATGATGATCATGATGGTGGCACAACGAGCGAAGCATACGTTTGTCATGTTCATGTTACAAATTCATTTTAAAGGATGTTATGGTATATTCAAACTTCCTTTCAATCGCTGACTCACATTTCACATGTACATAAGCACTCATTGCAAACGCAAAGGCTAATCTTAAAATTTTACATTCCTAAAAATGTCTTAATATCCTAAAATCTATGAGCCCTCCTAGTCGTCTTTCTAAAATTTTCGAACTGTAGTAGTTCTCATCTCAATTCAATATGCTGCCACGAGAACGAGAATGGAACAATATATACAATGTATTCAACATTGTACTTAATAGGAAAATAGTTGAATGCTTAAACATGTTTGGATATATGCATGACACTTCTTCAGACACATTAAAACGGTAGCATCTTAAACGTTTATATTTGATTTTGTGTACAACCAAGAAATGGTCATATACGAAGTTTCATATTACAACCAACAGTCACGGTTTATCCCGATACATACACGATGATGATGATGGTAGTGGTGGAAAAGAGCCTGACTTTTTTCCACGATGAGGATCTATTTTGGTTCTGTACAAATTTGGAATGGCATGAACCACACTTGGCCAATCATCTAGCTGCCGTGATTGGACCATCTTTAAAACATCGGAATAAGAAGGTTGAACCATAAAAGATTCTTTTTTTCTTTTCCTTATCCATGCATAATGTGCATTTGAGTTAATCTAAGTAAAACCTCCCATTTGCTCACTCCTGTTTTCCTCACATTTTATACATACGATTGTAAAGTACAGCTATATTAAAAATCCTTGAGCGTACGACATCCTTTTTCAAAAGGTACAAAACTGCAGCTCATTTGCATTAGTTCTCTGGACCGGACGTGATGTTCCTCGTCCTGTCGTCACTTAGAGTCTGTTGAATAACATCTTTTTTCCAAGAGACATTTTCACTACAAACCTTTAAAATTCACTTTTGTTTACTCTCAACTTAAACTTTAAACCGGCGAGAACGAATTTTTGTTCAATCACGATCATATAAATTAGTTCAAGGATTTTAATCATTGTCTCATTTATTCCGTGTCAATATTATTTTGTGACGTTATCCTGGACGTTACGTCATCCACCGTAGATGAGTTGTCGATGGGTACTAAGTTGCCCATATCAACGTTAGTAGTAACGTGGTCAACTGTTATGAATGTGCTCAATCTTTAAAGTTTCAATCATTAAGCAGACTATTTTACCAAAAAGACCAAAATCCACACAGACAGAATATTCTTTAGAAGTTTTTCAGTTTTACGTGAAATATTAATACAATTGCTGCTAAACGTTTTTCTTATTTTAGTTGACGATATTTTACCTCCCAAAAAGTTAACTTTATATTGACTTCCCTTCCCCTATACGTACCTAAGGTTTCTCCTTTTGTCTTCTATGATATATAGTACATATATAACGCAATATTTTTTCGAAAAATCTCTTGCTTTTTGTCTGTCTTGATGGATATTGTAACAATCTGAGGATAATTTTCAACAGTATTAATGGTAGTAACAAGTTATTCACATAACTTCTAAGAGCTAATTTTTTCCTTCTTGGCTTAAGAGATATAATGTAAGACCTTTTCTTAGTACTAGTAGCTCATCAAACTTGTCTGTCAGTTCATTCCTTCCTCCATTTATTCGCTCAACCAAACCCAAGTTAAGTTCTCTCCACTGGGAGTCCTTCCTATCCATTGAAACAGTGACAACTACACATGAAGTGATGGTTAGTACTTTTGTAGGAAAACTTTTGGAAAAAATATATCCATGGAAGAAGATTCGAGTATTGAATCTTCTCAGTGTGGCCAACTGCTATACACCGTACACGACCATGTGAAACACAAGCTCAAATCCCTTACCCACATAATATAAGATCACCGATACCGGGACTGTGTCTTGATCCTTCACTAGGAAATCGAGAAGGAATAACAGGAGACCAAGAAAAAGGAAGACTTAAGCCACTACCGTTTGCAAATCCAACCTAACGAGTATATCTTCTTGTCTTCCTGCCATAACAAACCAGGAGAAGAACTTATTTTTTTCTTCGTCTTACCTCTTAAGTGTGTTGCAACTAAAATCTCAAGATAAAAACTAGAAAAAGTATATAAGAAGGATTCATATGAACAAGAAAATAAACGACTTCTATCCTTTATCCCTAAATCTGTTGGGACATATCTAACATGAGATGCAATGGTAAAAAAGGAAGAAGAATATAACAAAACATTAAAACTCATGCTTGAAGAGGAAACAATGAAAGTTAGTCACTTGGAAATTTCAGGTCTTCTGTTATATGAAAAAAGTGAGGGAAACTACGAAACAATCCTGCTTTTAAGTGACTTTTGTTCAATCCATTGTCCTTGTCTTTGTGTCCACCAATAAGGAAACCTATTGATTCAACCAAAACTATCCCATCTCCTTTTCTTCAAGACTCCTTCTCTTCCATAACAATATCGTTTGGCAATCAGTGAATGTGTCACATCACAACAACCAGAACAAAGTTGTTCTTTTTTCCTTCTTTGCCCAAATAAAAACAACCTTCAAAAAAGATCACGGCAATAACAAGACAGGTTCATCTAAACCGTGTAAAAAACTCGCAGAGGAATTGGAAGAGGAAATCAAAGCAAAAGGAAATGGCAAAAAACAAAGCCCCACAGTCGAACTCCATGCTTCTTTACTTCCCATATTGCTGTTATATCTTATGGAATGTAATGAAGTATGGAGAACTCGTGGGGCATTTCAACTTTTTTGCTTTGTCGCCAACCAAGCCAACAGAAGAAGCAGCAACTATAGCAGTTTTAGTGAGCCATACAAAAAGCCAATCATCTCTATAACACGGTAAGGGACAATTATTAGTTTCAGACTCCGGACGGGTAATTCGATGACATGCTTAGGAAACAATATATGAGATCATTTTCGGAAATGGAGTTCTTCCACTTCTTGTTGCAGCAGTTAACCAGCCACCCACCTTTTCACTATCAAATAATGTATTGTGGAAAAGTCAGCCTACCAAAATCTATTCACATGGTATGTTTTGAATCCATTAATACAAAACCTCAAATTCATTTCAGCTCCAGATACACATATACACTTTCGTGTGTTTCATGATCTCCAGAATGTAGAAACATATATACAAAATATTACGAATATAAGAATTTCTTGGGTAAACAATGGTTGTGGTGCTCATTATTACTTATGCTCGCTGATATTAGTGATATTCTAAAAGAGTAATTCTACCCATTAACCTTTTCAGACGCCATGTTGAGTTGATTAAATGAACAAACTTTCCATTAAGATTAAAAACAGCCAAGCGGTGGAAAAGAGGAGTCAGACTTATTAAAACCGGTTCCCTATTCAGAAGCTACAATACACTGTGAAAATTAAACCCATTTTCAACAACTACCTATGTATCACTTTACTTAATATATTATTTCACCTTTCACAATTTGCAAATAACTTGGTGGATTTCAAAAGGCGTGCTTTTCAGTATTCAGCTACCACCCATCCATATATCATTATCATCAGCTAGAGAAACACAAGATGAGAATAGTCTTCGTCGGCCATTCCTGTGAAACCGCGAACCAGCAACAATTCATGAGAAATAACGCTTAATTATATCCTACTTTTTATATGCACCAGCAAGAACGCAAGGCGCCCAGAGGCAAGAAGATGAAAAGCAAAGGTAGCAAATGTGCCACCAACGACATCGCCATTAGTTTCCTGTTTGTGAAAATTGCACGATTCACCGTAGCCAAGCGTGGCATACCAGCGGGGAAGGGAAGTAATATTTCCAGTCGTTTGAGTCACACCAAGCACCCCTCAAAAATAGGATTATCTAGATGTGGTACTACTGCAACAGAACTGAAGAGAGTTAGGGTACAAACACATGTTTTACAAATTCTCATATATGTAATGCCTTTGTATCTTTATGTAGATTCATAACGCAAATGCTTATTTTTCTGTTTCCTCTATTTGATGACTAAGTATTTCCATTTTACTTTTAAGAATGTTTTGTCTTATACGTTGCGTAAACTTGTTACAACCACATACGTACATACATTTATGTCTTTGTACATACCAGTCGGCTCCTCAACCGACGTCGCTTTCTTCTTTCTCAATGAGAAAATTTTCCCTTTTAGTCAAGCCGTTTTCTCTGGGTAACTTAGGATAGGTCATAAAGGTCTTGTACAGAAGCGTATAATAGCCCGTATTTCTGACAGAGTGGCAAATTTATGTTGCGTACTATTCCTAAGCGAGCCGTCTCCACTTCTTTCATCACTGATTTATAGGCTTCTCCAATGTCATCTGCTTTGTTTATTTCATAGGCTTTATCTATTGGTGTAGCAATAACGGTAAAGCTTGGCTAACAACATTATCCACCCACCAGCCACTACCGTCAGCACCACATGTTCTTTTTCAAGCGCTATGAATTTTTAAATTATGATAAGAAAATTGAGAATGAATGATTAAAACATCGAATTATATATACCCGCAGGTGCTTTTTTTCTAAACCTACTTATCATGGGTAGTGCATGGCAAAAGAAATAAATGCAGATGAAGACAAGCAATGTGCTCAGCAACAGCTCAAAGCCAACGTTTCCCTTCATAAAATTCGACGATAATGCTATATTACATTAGATTACCAACACAATGTCTATTTTACCAGTTACGTAATATGTACATATTTTTACTAACAATATCAAAACAGCTAAAATCGTCTACAGAAATGATTTGCTCTGAGCTCCCCAGAGGGGATAGAAATATCTAATTCGGTCGAAATGAATTGGTTGCTCAGTTGATATGCCCATTATTACAGAGATCCGTTTCGGCTTTTTGAGAATATAGAAAACACGAAGCGCTAGTAGAATTTTTACAAGTTGTGGTTAGAATAGCGATGTCAAGCGTTGCTTGAGAGCACCAAAAAATTGGCAGCTTGAAATACAGCCCTCTCAGAACCCAACCCATGTCCGTCTATTTTTGTCCACAGACATTACATAATAAGAGAACGCGTGCAATCAAGCTGGTAGCCCGTATTCAGATGGATAACCATTGAAAAACAAGCACGTACTGTATTGGATGATATGAAACGCGAAATGCCATATTATAGCTAAAGGGCTCTGCACACACACACAGACATACACAGAAGCAGCAGCAGTTTAGAGGAATTCACAACTCATTTCCTACATTTGCTCTCTCATGCTAACAATTGCAAACGTCTCTTGGTATTCAATCAATGTCAACAGTTAACATAAATGTTTATCCGTTCTCTCCTTCTCTTTACTTCCACAGTTATTCTGTTCAGCAAATATTATAACATCTCGTTTGTATATGGAAGCTTGTATGTTGCCTTTTGATTAGATGAATATATACGAATTGGTGGAGAACAAGCAAATGCCTACGTATACATAAGATAACGTTTTTGTTGCCTCTGTTTTTTCTACAGAGTTAACAGTATTGAACTTTCTACTCCTAAACTCAGAGTTAGCAAGACTTGCTCATGGGTTTCTACATGTATTATATGTACCCACATAACATATAGTATATGTATATTCCTCTTCTACAAAAGGACACAATATGACATGATCTTATATAAAGTGTGTATTCTTAACATTACTATTACTGCTCAGCGCCAAAATCAGCATTAGAATTCCTAAGGGAAAGTCCCAATTCATGACAAAAAACTGAATTGTTTTCAGTCAAAATAAACTTGATCGTGTACTGTTTTTTCTAGTGTTCTTCATTCATGCTATTTCCATACATTTCACTTCTCTTTACCAAATGAAATTGGCGAGTTCAAGTTGTTCTCCATGTGCCCAAGACAGTTACAAACGGAAAATTCATACGGTTTTTGAGAGAACTTGGTGCACAAAACGACATTCCATAGCATCAATAAATTTGGTTCTTTGAACTTTTTCTTCTGCTTATGATACTGTCATTTGCATTCTTCCATTTGTATACATTTTCTCCTCATGTGAATGTTGACTATCGATGACTACGACTTTTCTCCTCTTTGTCTTTTCGTCGGCTCGTTCATGTAAATTCCAAAAGAGATTTACTCCAAGTTTGTGGAAACCGCCGTAAAGTTTAATGAATCTCAATGACGGCATTTGAAACTATTCCTTGCTTTGATCATTCCGAAAAGAATGATGCGCTCAATCTATATATCGGAGCGTAGATGTATTACGCAAATTAGGATTGCCTAAATTTTGAAATTCCAAGCGGTTGATTTGTTTTCACCAGATTTATACCGTCGACGTGAAAGGAACTAAAAAACCTTTACATTAATTTTTTATTCCAGAGAAGGCTGTAATTACTGCACTACCATGAAAAATTCCGCTATAATAACAAAAGTCAATATTTTTTAAGTTCGATGTACGAGTTATCATTTATTATTGAAGAAATTGTAGTACATTGATCTATGTATAGATATGACTAAGTATTTATATCCTTTCTTGTGTTTTTATTTTTAACACACCATATAGAGTGAGAAAGGCTAAACTAGGATACGATAACGACTTTTAAAGATGACTTTCAGCGGCGATCTGACTGAACCCACCTGAGATGACACCGTTTTCAACAAAAATTCACATACTATCGTCAATCGTAGGCAACATTAAAGAGAATAAGCGAATACCCGATGGAAGTAGAGAAAACGCAGAAAACCAACTACACATTATCTTCAAAGTGTAGTATATATGTAGTTGCGTTAAAATAACGATGTGCATACTTTCTCCAACTCCCTTCGCAATATCAAGTTTCATAAGAAATGCATACAATACAAAAACGAGCCAATGAAACGTTCCACATCCAGAATAGTTTTATTTTTATTTTCAATTCAATTCAATCCTAACCTTTTTTATTCAATCTCTTTTCACTCTTTCAATTTAAACTCCTTCAATTGGTCTCATCTCTGCACAGTATTTGATTTAACTTTCCAGATGTATCCATTTACCAGCTTTGTCCGCTAAATTTGCTTTTCCTGCCGATTTACAAAGGCCATAGACAGAAAGAATGGAATTGTGTTGTATAAGATTTTACCTGCCGCATGTATTTAGGTATCCTACATGAGATTCTTCTTTTTATCTGATCAATACTCTTTGTATACTGTCTACCCACTCCAAAATATATTCTACGAAGAGATAGAGTGAACCAACCCAGCAGCCCGATCTCTATCCCTTATCTTTAAATTGAATTTTTAGGTGCAGGAAAGCATGATCCATAAACCTTCACAACCCAATAAAAGAAAATAACGCCATGCAATACATTCTTTTCGTCATCAAACCGAAAACTATTAGTACAAGAGATTTGATACAGTTAAAAAATATAAAAAAAAACAAAACAGCTTTTATCTACAAATGCCAACGATCTTTTATATTTCTCCTTTAAATCTAGTTATTACTACCCGAAATCTCTTCAAAGGCTCTGAGGTATCTTTCAGCTTTTCTACTGAAAAGTCTACAATCGATGCGATATTTCCTCTGTTTTCCATCTCGATTTACCTTTCACGAAGGATACTCCAGACAAGATCTAGACGTGCGAATTAAAGATAGCTTACCGCTTAGATAATAAAAACGTTATTTGTTTTCCTGATCATCTCTTTCAGCTTAGTCAGCTTTCGTATCGTAAGGTTACACAAGACCTTTATAACTGAGTAAAGAGAATATCCTCGTTCAAAGCCAGTTCAGTACAGTTTAGTTTAAGATCCACCAGCGTTTTCATTCTTTATTGTTTAAACAGTAAATGCATTGTAAACTCACCTAAAGTTAATTCAAAATGCAGTAAAGAATTATAAAGGAAATTATGCACACTAACAAAAACGACTTTTCGTTTGTTGAAATAGACTGTTCGTTTATCTCGGCTGGACCGAAATCCAATGAAGTTATTTATGTTCGTGGAAAAATAGACAGTGTCACAAGCATCTTATCGCTCCTATAATTTATAACCCATTTGAATCGGAAGCAAGAGCAACTACATAATACAACGCGACGTTTTGAAAAGATTTTCAAATCGCACAATATTTTGCTTACGAGTAGTAAATGTAAAAAATAAAATTGAACTAAGAATGAATATATACCATTGTTGGCCTGGGGGGAAGCTTAATACATACGTGTGAATTATGATCGGAAGTTTTCTTTCATGAAGCATCACTCCCTTGGGTACCCTGACTTGTATTCATTGGAAAGTAAAATTTTACAACATAAAGTAAATAGGGCATTGGCTTTACCAGCGTCTGCCAACTGCCAACCACATTTTGCCATACACCATTTCTATATACTGTACATACACAAAGGGCTAACCTGAAACCTGAATGGTTTCCGGAGTCTCCGGATACAATTGGTTTAGATACGACAGAACAAGCTATCTGTTCTCCACTACACCTCTCAAGGAAAAAAGTAAACGTAAAGAGGATTTGAGGTTCTCAATCTTCTTTTCCGTCATACTCCCAACTTTAAAAACGAAGAAAAAATGTTGCTGTTCGTCAAATAATATATGTAAGAAAAGAGCATTTTTTACCCAGAACATGTACAGTGTCGTAATCGTAAGAAAGAAAGAATCGTGGTATAGGACAAACACCCGCTATATATTTTCGTTCTTAGTACTGCTTTCTTTACGCGTGTGTGTAAGTCAGTAAGCAGGAAAGGGCAATAAAAGAGAAGGATAAAAAGTGGAGGCAACATCAGTCGAATTCATATAAAAATGAAACTTTAGCTCGAGACAAGGAAAACGAAGTCGTGTACCATGAGGCAATGCTTGATTTTTCACCAAGTTTTTCTTCATTTTATTCTCTTTTCCTATTTCTACTCTTATAGCTAAACAGTTTTTTGCCTTTCTTAGATAGAAAGTAGCTGAAGCTTTTGGATAACTACAAAATAAAACTCACTTCTTCGTCTTCTCTTATACTACTTCCATTCGACAACTCCAACCCTGCCAGTTTTGATCATGCACACATACACATTGGCACGTGTTCGGAAATACAAAATGAAACTCTGCACATATAGTACTAACTTGGAGATATGCCCTGACCAATATAGCATAGTGTCGTGGATCGAAGCAGGCCAGATATAAGATTTCACGTCAAACTCACCCGTTTCATTTCAAAGGGATGAGACGAGACGAAACATTTATTTTTTCTCAGGAAGGCATGAAGGAAATGAGTGCACAAGAGAAAGTTAACATAAAACTCTATATAATAGGTTCATATAAAGCATCATATAAAAATACTGTTGTATAAACAGGAGGAAGGCATTTTTTTATACAGAATTTTAGATATCCTTTCTTCTGTAAGCAGTTGTCTCATCAGAATATCGGGGAACAAATGAGTCGTATCATTTCATTTCTATGCACACTTCTCAAGTCCAATTGAATTGAAGCTCTTGTATGTTATCAGAACAACTAATAACAATAACATAGGTATTTCCATAATATGTGACTATGTAAAAAACTTTTATTAAAAGGAGTGCTCACTATTCTTTCAATCAACCCGTTTATTTAGCATTTCAGAACACCAACATACCAAATACTATGTAGCAAGTAACCCTCCAATAATTAGTAAACGAAAATAAAATCATGATACAATAAACCCGCAAACAGGATATAGATAACTTGCGATTATTGAAACTATTTGCCTGTCTGCCTTTCGCTGATTGTTATTTTGAAATTCTGTTACCAGTTTTGGATTATTGGTCAAAA